>JBCAUF010000343.1:5348154-5359242 GCA_038406115.1 Haemulon aurolineatum
GCGGCGCAGGTCTGGCAAACTAGAACTCTAAGAGTTAAAGATATCATCATCATCATCCTCATATCAGTCTGGCAACACAACACACACTTGCTCCACCAAGCCTGAGCACACAGATGTTAGGACTTGAGATCTGCTAGCAACCCAATTACTAATGAAAGCAAGGTATGAAGGGGCATGGAGGAACACCCACACACCCTGCAGGGGGCTGCCACATGAAAACACAGCTCCTCAGGCGTGCTGTGGCTGTGTGTGTACACATGTGTGGATACTTTCTGCTGTCATCAGCCAAGTATTGTGCTTTGATTCCTGATTTCTTGCTGTTATTTCAACACACAAGTCACATGCAAATATGTTTAGTGTTTCAACAGAACATGTCATCAGTCAACACAGAAAAGCTGTTGGAGTTTTTCTGTACAGTCAGATCAGTGTTGAGAGGGTTCACTCTGCTGTTATACAGGAGATGGGGGAAGAACTGGAACATTCAGTAGAGCTCCGGACATCACATGACTCGGTTTGTTTATTGCCAGTAAAGTCTTGCGTGCTAATTTCAGGTGTTTACTTTGCACTACAAAGCCCCGGAAATTGAGTGATGTATCACAAAACTTATCCGGGTTAAACATATCTGACCCTTACAATGCCTCCGGGGTGCTTTTCAGGAGTATTGAGACAGCTAGAGCGGAAAATATTTCAATATCAATTCAATATTCAATTGCAGTGACATCTGACATCTACAATTGCTTGATCAACTCTTCCTCGTCCTGAGATTCCCTGAAAGCCTATAAGAGCCTAAAGGGGTGCGATATAGCTGACTATACAATTAAGTCCACCATGTAGCCATGTTCACTTTTACATGAACACAGCCTGGAGAAGAGACGAGTTAGCCGTTAGCTGTCCTATGCTCATGCTGTGTGAGTCCACAACTCCAGATACAGTACACCTGCAGAGACAGGTGGCATTGAAGGTCCAGGTAATGGGCCCTTTCATCAAGCACCAGCTACCACAAGTGACTCACTGCAACTTCTGCCATTCTATGATGAACAGATGAACATGTCCGGAGTTAGATCTGGGGAAAGGCTAGGAAGGAAGCTGAAGCAGGTTTGAGAGATGCTTCAGAGTGAGCTGAGTGTGTCAGGAAAGTAGAGGCTAGTCCGGGCTTACCTTCTGATCATTGTGACTCAAAATGGTCTCCTGTATGGACAGTCTGATTGGGGTAAACAGCTCCTCTGTTGTACAGTCTGATGGGGGTAAACAGCTTGTCTCCTGTACAGACTGTGTGATGTGGGTAAACAGCTTGATCTTCCGGAAGGGAAGTGTCAAGGGCTGAGGGCTGTCAGTGTTGCAAAGTGGGATCTAACGTGCCCAAGGCCAGCAAACAGGGATACAAGCTGAATGCAAGCAGGCTGGAAATCCCATTTGTTGCTAGCCTGCAAGGACTCTGGCTTGTTGCCATGGAAGAACATGACATCTGCAAGCAGAACATGCAGAGAACGCCGGAATAGGGGGTTCAGGTTCAGGATCTGGAGCTTGTACAAAATATCCTCCTGAAAAATGCAACTTCTTGACCACCTTCGGCCTCCAGATTGCAGTGAGGAGCTTCTCTGTATGACATTTTGCAAACATTCAAGTTAAGACAATGCATGTTATTTAGACATTCAGGGCTGTGTGGTTTGTCCCATTTGTCCTAGGGGTGTTGCCATACCTTGCTGTCCTATTGGCAAAGTCACTCAACCAATTATATCCGGGGATACAATTGCCTCGCTTATTGCCCTGCAGGTTCCCATGGATCGTGGCTATATATGGGGGCGGCTGTGGCTCAGGTGGTAGAGTGGTCGTCCACCAATTGGATAGTTGGTGGTTCGTTCCCTGGCCCCTGTAGTCTACATGTTGAAGTATCCTTAGGCAAGATATAGTTGCCCCCGGTGGCATAGCCATCGGTGTGTGAATGTACGTGAATGATACAGATGAGCAGGTGGCACTTTGTACAGTACAAAGGTAAATGGAAGGGGTAGGAACCTTTACAGGAAATCTCCTCCCACTTGACCCTCTCAGCGGCCATGTCCCCACTGCAGACCAGGACCCTTATGATCTTTTTTGGGTGTTTGTTTTTTTGGGGGGTGTGGGGGAGTTTCAGCTCTTGTGCTTTCTAATAAATCTGCGTTTTTAAGCATGAAGATGCTTTTTTAATAACGCTGGGTTTTAAAAATGCTGCATGTTTTGGGGCTTTCACGTCCCACTCTGAATTTGGCCAATCAGCACAGAGTAAACCTCGAATCCCACCCAGGAGTTTTTCGGGGCCGATCCGAGTACCCCCAGGCAGGGACTCCTTTTGCCTCCGTAAAAGTTCCCGTAAATGGCCCTTCGGGGAACTGTCCTGCAGTGGAGACACGCACCAACGGCCCTGGCCCCGTAAAAATTACCCCGAAGGTCCTACGGTGGAAACGCCCCCAAGAGCAGGTCTAAAAAGTTCTTGCGAAATGCATGAGCAAAGGATTGTGAGAAATGACCAGGGACAAGGTCAGAGGGGAAGACTGACCAGAATACAAACAACTGAGGCACCTAGCAAGATAGCAGGAAGTGATTCTACAGGATCAGTTTACCCAGACTATACAACAAGGTCTGATTTTATTTGCCTGGATTTTACAGTATCTATGAACAGCATCACAGTATTGTGAGTATCTAGAGTAGCACTATGTCTAGCAACAGATGTTGAATTATTTCAGTTCTCAATGCTACACAAACAAAATTCCATTAATACACCACTGGTCAGCATTTTGCCTATGCTGCTACAACCACTGCTTCCATCTGTATTAGCATTGAAGTTTGTATTAAATACGGATCAATGCATAGTGGGAGCATGTTCTTGGTAGGGGTTGCTTGAACAAGACACATGATTAGAATATACAACATCATTATTGTTTCATATATCAACAAAAACATGGCAACATGTGATGCTTGTCAATGGATGCCTGTATTACCACAGACAAAGTATGACAGAATAAGCAGTGTGGGTACAGTAACCAGGATTTGTAGATTCTGGGAATGAAAGTTACAAAACCGCTGCCTTTCTGAAAAGTCTGATTACCTGTAGCATCATTGCAGATTTGATGTCACAAAGGGCTGCGTGTATCCCCTCAGGCTGGTCTCTACTGCACTGCACTGTGGCTTCAATATGATCCAGGATGTCAAGTCTCCTCAAGTGCAATCATGTGAGGATTTTACAATTCTGGAAAGTTGTGCAGAATTTCACTATCTACGTCCTGAAGTAATCCACTAGGAATATGTGTGTACATGTACAGTATCTGATTAGCCAATGGATTGAGTTTTCATTTCTGCAATGCAGCAGAAGTTGAGCAACATTCTGTCTTGTGGCAAAAACAAGAGTGTCCTGGCTGTCAGATCGTCACAGTGTGGTACAGGCATTACAAATCAAATATGCATTGTCGTCTGTCGATGAGACGTCAACTGTCTGTGTTCTCTCTGCCGCTCGGTGTTGTGTAGCCACTCTTTGGCTGTGCAGAGGATTGAGGGTGAGTAACAGCCGCAAAATGAAAGTAGGGCATCCTGGTATTTTTGGCATACTGCATTTGACGTACCATGTTTTCGGACGCACTAAATCTTTATCTTGCATACTAGATAGTATGATAGCATGGGAACACGGAGCCTAATGTCAACAGCAAACAAATTCTTGTTAGCTGTCAGACTCCTCCCTGACTGGCTTGCCTTTTCTTACTGTGTGTAGAGGCCATGGAGAGCAGCTGTATGTGTGATAAAGGAGTGTTACAACATGTTTGTGTGTGTCCTCTCATTCCTGTTTATTCTTTCTGTCTTTTTTCCCTTCTTTTCCTTCTTCTCCTCATGGTCTGCAATATAGGTCACAGTCACAACACAGCAAAGAGGTTTCCTTTGAAGATCAGCTGAAAGCCGGTTTCCTCTTGTTTAATAAGGCATTGCGCTAATTTGTAACAGATGTCCGACCTTTGTCTCGATCCAAACTTTCAACCGCATGTTCTGGAGGCAAAAACATCTTGGATGCACGCGCAATCACACCACCTCCCTGCATACAAACAAGTACATCAGCTTACAACTCTGTGCGGCTGCCATGAGGCCGAGCGTTGACAGTCTTACGTAAGAATACGAGTGTTGTGTGTGTGCCACAGGGGAGAAGGTGCGGTAAGAGCGGTGACCACTTCCTCGGAGTGACTCAGACTTCCATTAGCAGCGCATTATCTCTGGTGTGTTTATCACCGAGAGCCACACACAGACACACAGAAAGTACACAACCCTAACATCACATGTTCATCAACTGTGCTCTCTGTAAGGTCACCAACACAAGCTGCCCAGTTAGAAAGAGCTGTGCAGTGTGTAAATAGATAGATTCATAAATCAAAGCCATAGCTCTCTAAAGTGACCCTCAAACTCAAAAACTTATAAAACTTGTGTGGAGCATCAATACTGTAACAAGGATGGGGAAGCTGTGGAGTGCTAAGTGCTACAACAAAACAGAGTGCCTTTAAGTGAGACTCTGTCACTTCTGAAAAACAAAATAGCACATTCCTCTTAGAAATCAACAGATTCATGAGAAATGAAATTAAACCTTTTGTTCACAAAGTCTCACTGCAACAGCTACAACTGACCCTCTTTAGAATGGAAAGCAGGTTCATGGAGCCTTCCCAAGCCTGTACTGTATTTGGTTAGTAGCAGCTGTGACAATCATGTGTGAATTATTTTGTGAATGACTTCAAGGAAGTCACATGTCATAACATGCAGAGTGACGATGTATCTTTTGTTTTCGTTTTGTTCGTTTTTTCCACTGGGCGAACGCAGTTTCAATGGAGTCGGCATCAACGTTCGTTACGCTTCATCCATTTGACGTTGGAATGTCAGAGAGGAAGCCCATTTTCATGGCAGACAATGTTTTGATGTTCCACTGTCTCGTGAGCAGAACTGGAAATTGTAGGCTGTGAATTTACAAATGCAGTGTGTGCTGACTCATGGTTGGAATGATGATCCACCTTAAAGAGAAATGTCAGCCTCCACGTGGCCTGAGGTGAAAACATACAAATAAACAAACCCCTGTTGAAGGAGTAGGCGTGGGAACCATAATTACCTGAATGACTCAACCGTCAATCATGGGTTTGTCTCTGTGCTTGGACTTTTCCATTTTCGCCTCCCTGCTCGTGGCATGCACCTCCACTGTAAATAGAAGAAGCATGGTATATGCACACTGACTTTGGTTTTCTTCAGGATCAAGGTGTACTGACCCCATGAAAAAACAAGGAAAAGGCAGCACAGACATTTATTTAGGCTTGGGATACACACTATACACACTTACTGTGTCACCCAGAGTAGCGCAAAGACTAGAATGACTTCTATGATAGTAAATAAACATTTCATGGAATGTCAGATTGCTCATTTAAGTAATGGCTGAATTTTTACAAATAAAGGAAAGGTATGAGTCATCGACAATCAGGACCGACTGCAAACAAAAACATGAAGTTGTATCCCAGTTCATCAAATCTTAGCTCTTTATTATGGTGTCCTTACAGGTATACTGCATGGACAAAAGTATGTGGACCCCACACCCAACATTACACCCACATTTGAGTACTAAACATGGGAACCTCACTGAAGGGACTTACTCCCATTCTGTGTATATATATGTGTGTGTGTGTGTGTGTGTGTGTGTGTATTTGTATACTACATATCTAACTATGTACGTATACACTCAAATAGGGACCGCTCTGGTTTTACTGTTGTATACACCAGTAAATAGGCCACCTTTTGTGGCATCCATAGGCAAATTCATGTGGAAAACAAAAGGTTCAGGTCACATGCTCACCTTGTTTGCCTTTGGATGTGTTCAGCCAATAGTTTTACATATGTCTCACTCTACCATAATGGTGGTCTACGAGGAAAATGCTTTTAGTTGCACTTATATGGTTTGCTACTCGGACAAACATTCAGAAATGTGATACCAACTTAAATCAAACTTAAATTCATTAACTCTGAACATGTCTACTGAAGATTCCTTCAGAAATGCTTGTTGTCTACTTTTAAAGCTTGTTCAGTTCATTTGTGGTCTTCCTTTTGTCGCTCTGTCTCCACATACCTGGTCGAAGGTTTGCCGTGCCACACCATGTCACTGCTATTTATCCAGGATGCAAGGGAAAGTTAGTTCATACAGGGAAGGCTGGGAGAGAGCCTGCGGCATGTCAAGTATGATGGGTTTTTTCCTGACTGTTTATATACAGCTTTATTTCCAGGGTATGTTCTAATCCATTCATGCCAATTCTCTGGAGAAATATGAATAAGATGACAAAACAAAGAAAACAAACCAAAGCAACAGGAAGTTTATTCTCAGATTTTGTTTTTACTGTAAAGTCATAGAGAGGGTGAAGTGGTTGTGCACGTCTGTGATTCGATGATGTGCTTGCTGTTGTGTTAAAACAAGTTCAGCTCTGCACGATTTTCCTTCGTGCCTTGTTAAGTGTTTTATAGCAGCAATGAAATAGGTGACGACGTAGGTGCAAGTTAAGGGAAGTGTCCGAGCTAAAGTTAATGGTTTTTCTGGAAGTGTGTTGCGTGTCGGCATGTAGAAGTAAAATAAAGGGTGGGAGGAACCATCAGCAATCTGAATGAGCACCTCATTAGCAGCACCCGCACTGTGTTACCCGATCTGATCATAGATCAAACCTGTTTTGACTTTGTCGACGGCCTGACGTTTAAAATGATCCACTCATATTCTCCCTCTGCACTGACTGGCTGTGTTTTCACAAAGATACACACACGTGCAAACCTGTGTGAGTCCACGGTACGTGTTAATTGTTAAAGCACTTCACCCACATCCCCAGTCTCCTGCCTGCACCGTTTGGGCAAGGCAATTTAGTGAAATTGCTCACCAGCTGTACAAATGAAGGGCAGGATGTATGGAAATGAAAGCGCTCCAACACACTGATCACAGGACAGGAAGGAGAGGAAAGTGACAGCAGGAATGCCAAGACCCAGTTTGCCGTTTGCATCCATAGTTTAGGATGCACTGACTCTAGTCAATACATCACAAACTTTGCAAAAAGTGCATGCAGATTAATGTGTGGAGGTAATGCTGGATGATGTTTTGGCAAAAGACTATGAGAACCTCTGACTAATGTAGAGTTTAGGTGATATTCAGAGGGATGCATTTCTGTGAAGAATCAGTGTCTCAGTGAGTCAGTTTTTACTGCACGAACACTTAAATTAGCAGAATGTCCTGCCTCCTTCTTTGGCAAATCAATACTGTGTTTAAAACTCTTTAAGTGTTCTCAGATTTATACTTGAATTGAGGATTAAGAATATTTCCGACCATGTGCTTACTTTCAGTTGTGCCTTGCAGTTAATAGTATGTTGCAGAGAGAATGGTGGCTGGTATTACAGTAAGGAGATAAGGTCTTACATTGTTCATGGAGCTCAGGTTCACCTCATGCTTGGATCAGTGTGTCCAAACTGCAACACCTCTACATGACCAGCAGCAAAATCATTTAAAAGAAGCCTTGACTTCTCTCAGTGAGATAAGATGAGATCATTTCCACATCCACGTAAAGTTTTATCAATAAGGACTTAAACTCATCTTTCTGCTTAAGCCATTCTTCAGATCACAACTAATCATAAGTCTGTTTCATTAATAAGGCCCCTTGTCAGTAGGGAGCTCGGACAGCAAATAGTTGTGATTTTTCTGAGTGGCAGCTGGGCCTCCCTGGTAATGATGGAGCAGTGGCAGAGCATAGTGGACGGGCTGCTGTGTATAGTTTGTGGAGAATGAATCTGCAGGAGCCGGTTTGTTGCAGTGAAAGAAAGCTGGTCACCCAGTGTCACAACTTTTTCTGATGGATCTCCTGTTGATAAAGTTGACACATTTAAATATCTTGGACTTTGGGTTGACCCGAAACTCAACTTCAAACCTCATATTGATTATATTCTTAAAAAAGCATATGGCTGTCTTGCTTCACTTCACCGTTCAGTCAATTGTTTCACATTTCATGTCAGAAAAAGGCTAATCTCACAGCTGATACTACCTCTTGTTGACTATACAGATATTGTCTACCAAAACAGTCCAGACACTCATCTTAAATCTCTGACTGTATTATTTCATTCTTTATATAGATTGTTTTGAGATGTCCTTTTAGAGATGTCATTGTGTTGTGTTTGATTCGTTGAACTGGTTACAACCGAAATCAGGATGGCAGTCTCACTGGCTTCAGTTCCTTTTTTAAATGTGTTTATTTCCATTGTCCTCCATAATTAAAAGAACATTTGACTCCATACAATTCACTATACTCACTTAGACATATGAACTTACCATTTCTCTTTGTTCCTAGAAGAAGAAAGAGGTTGGGAAAAGGTCATTCCAATTTAAAGCCCCATCAGATTGGAATGACTGCCCTCTTTTTTTGCGTTCTGTTACGTCTTTTCATTGTTTTCAGGATGTCACTACACTAACATCTCAAACAAATTGCTCATGTTTCTAATTTTTTTCATATCATTGATCCTTGTTATTCAACTTGTTTATTCTCTTTGTTAGACTTATGTGGGTAGGGGTTGTGTGCGTATGAGTGGGTAAGCAGGATGTCTATATTTATTACATGTTATGTATGTCTATAATGAAATGTAGCGTAATGTTGTCATGTGTCCTACGTATATGTTTGTCTCGGGACCCCCTTGAAAATGAGATGCTACTTCTAAAGGGGCTATACTTTCATAAATTCAATTCAATGACTCATTCAATGGGTAAAATAATAATAAGTAAAAGTCAGACAGCTAACTTTACAGAGTTATGTTGCATTGTTTAATTTGGTTTCCTGTTCAACCACTAGATGGCAACACCAGACTTGAAATGTACATACTGTACAGTATTTTTAATAATATTTAAGTTAAATGTCTCAAATCAATAAATTTGGTTCCACAATAAAACAGTTTCACCGTGCCCATCAACAAATACATCTACTAGTTTGCCCATGAAATCACTGTTAGCACAGTCTATGCAATCAATACTTACTAAACTATTTACAATTCAACATTTGAAGAGAGTTCGACAAGAGTTCGACATGACTAGCAACTGCAACTGCTAGCCATGTTGATGACGTGTGCCCACGCTGTACGTGTCTGAGCATATGACGAAAGCCCTCCTGGAGCCTATAGAAATGAATTGTAAGGTCCAAAATTTGAAAAAAGGAATCTCATCATGTAAGTTTAAGTGGGTGGGCTACTGGCTTGAAAGTGTCATTCAGACTGCTGATTGGACAGTAATAATAAGACTTAGAACGGCAAAATAAACGCTTTTCTCTGCCTTTTTATGTGGATTAAGGAGGGCCGTGCATGCATCGCGCATTAAGGGCCAGCTGCCCCTCCCTGTTAGTCATCGAATGTCAAACATACAGTTTCCATCTGTGTTATTTCACCTGTGTTTTTTGCTGCAGGGATCACTCGCAGGTGGCCGAGGCAATTTCACTAAGTGCGACTTGCAGACGCTAACCAGTCTTTCATGTCAGTGCAGTTCACCTCTGTACAGAGAAGTGTTCCTACATCATCAGCAAATTTGGTCATTTACACTTTCCCCAACGCCTCACCAAAGCCAAAAGACCATTACTCAGCAGATTAGCTACAGCTCAAAGGCTTTTGCATTTGCTGCCTCCACCTGCATGCCCCGTCTGTCCTAGGCCTTCCCTGAGCTCAAGGACAAAGAAAGTTCCTCCCACTACAGCCAGCTATGTGACATTTCAAGTAAAATATTTAGTGAATTCAACTGTTGCCACTCCAGTCAATGACTTGTACCTGATAGATTGGCAAGTCCAGCTGCAGAGGGAGATTTGGGTTCAGGTTCAGGAAAAAGAGTCTGGAAAGCAAAGGCATGAAGCAACATCAAATATCTGGCCAGGCAAGAAGTTAGGTGACTGATGCTGATGGGAAAGTCTGAGGGCACTTGGTGGATGGATGGATGAAGTTCCAAAGTCATGAGGACCCTGCTTTCTTCTGAGAACAACATGTGCCCCCCCACTGAAAATGCCAAACAAGACCCAATGAAAAATGGATGCCAGACAACAACCAGTCTGTATAAGGCTCATTGGGCAGAGTCGACTCCGGCTGAGAGAGTTCAGGCAGGAGGTTACCAGGGTCAGGTGGGCCATGAAAAAAGACATTTTAGGCAAGTGGTTGTGATGCTTAAGGGTTGATTCAGAATCTAAGAAATGTATGACATCAGTCAGAGTCCTGGAAACGTATTACTGTGTGAGTATCTGTGTTTGGGGGGATGGGGGGGTCCCTGTATTCCCCTGGGCAGATCCATGGAGCCGGACACCAGAGAGCCAACATCTCTGTCTGTCTGGGCCTCAGTGGGACAGTGGACCACCCAGCTGGATGCCACTGAGCTGATTGGCTCAGAGTGGAGACCAATTGGCTGAAGCATGGGAACATAATACATGGGAAACATGTTCTATTTAGCCCAAAATCTCCCAGATAGTTTGATTTGGTTTTAATGCAGATGGAGCCGGATCTTCCTCTCAATCCAGGAATGTGTAGGCCACAGCATGTCGTCTTAACCCAGCACAGGTCAGTGAAGAGCTATTGGTTCATGTACTGAGTATACAACTTATTTCAAACGTGTCCTCTCACATGTTGCTGTGAGCACCTTACAAGAGGTTTTTTGGTTCAATTTGCAAGACCTCACAGTTGTTTCAGATTTATTGACATGGATAAATCCATTAAGGGGAATCCCCTTGTTTTCGAGGGGGTCCGGTCCTAACATGCATTTCAGACAAAAAACAAAAACAGAACAATAACCAACAAACTACAGACATACTTCAACACAAACATAACAATAATGAGTACAGAAATAAGCACACATAGAGACCATAAGCAATGAGCATATTAGCCTAGCAGAACTATGAAAAATATTATGGTAGCGTGAACTATTTAGCTCAAAATAAGAATACAAACCATGTTATCAATACTATTATTATTAGTTGCAATTCTATATTATATATATTTAAACTGAACTATATCCTACTCTAGAGCTGTCATACCATTTGCATTCCCACTAATGTTTTGTGTCATCATTCA
>JBCAUF010000343.1:5368840-5380095 GCA_038406115.1 Haemulon aurolineatum
AAGTAAAGCCAGCTTTCAAAAACAAGAAAAAAGTATAAAAATCAGGTGTATTTTGATTAAAAATAGCAAAATTATCTGAAACAGTCTAACATACAAACTGCTTACTGAGAAGAACTACCTTATCGGACAAAAAATAAGCATATATCCCCCTGATATTTCATCTTACTTAGCTTTAAGTTTTTGCAGTGTAGTGACTGGATTAGAGCAGATATTCTGCTGCTTGACCACCTCCTGTTTGACTTTATCAACTATTGATCGAACCCTGCGTCTGTAACTGCATCTGCTCAGGTGTCTCTCCTCCGCCTCCCGACGTCTCCTCTGTTGGTCAGGGTTAAAGGCCGAGAGCTAATGACACCAGCAGGGCTGCTGAGGCCTGAGGCAGTCCTGCAGTGTGTCTCAGGATCAGTGTGGTATCTTTCTAGGTCGTAGATACCAAAGAACTTGGTGTCTTCTAGATGAACCTTTTGTCCACAGGTTTAATTTGATCCCTGTGCCTTTTTTTTTTTACACCCGTTACAACATTTACTCCATTTCCGTTGGCAGTGGAATGAAGCTGAGGGCATTCGCCACGTTATCTCTGTCATCTATCTGAAGGTCGTCTGCTGGTCTGTAGTGTGCTCCACTGATAACCGCTTACTGCTTTCTACTTTCTGTTGTCGTCTGCCTGTGGCTTTTTTTTTATCTGTTGCTATGTTTCCCTTTTGTTTCGGATGATAGATGGCCACCACGGCTACAGTCAGTCACAAGTCACAATTGAAATGCAGAGGCACTGACACACGGTTCGCTCAGTTCAAGATCACTGAGACCTTGAGTGGTTCACTGATACATCCTGCTTTGGGGTTGCTCTGCTCTTGTTTGGACAGTGATAGAGAATTGATCCCACTGCTTGGCTAAGTTGTGAGAGACAAAGCATAGCTCTTTGTTAGCCCATAGCAAACACCCTTATATATCTTATTTTGTCCTTGTTGTGTCTCTGATGTGACCTTCCATCTCGTAAACTGAGCCCCGGAACAGATACGGCAACAAATATAGTGTCTACCTCAACCTCCAGATCTTCCATGTTCATTTTTCATCTTCGCATACCTCCTGTGGGTGACTGCGCCGCTTGTTGTCAACAAGCTTCCTCCGCTCATACAAAATAGAGTGCCCCGTCAGTTTCAGTTTTCAGTTTTGCCCATAGTATTGATCAGCAAGCACAATGACATCAGCTGAGACTGGACCCGAGCCACTCATGCCTTTGGTGACGTTACCTTCTTACCTGCTAAAATGTTGTGTTCCTGCTGGAAGAGGACGCTGTGGCAGAACATCGCCGGTTAGGGTTAGGGTTAGGGTTAGGGTTAGGTTTGACTCACTCTTGTGCATGCAGCATCAGACATGTGAGGGCCCAATGATGAGGGAGCCAGACTTGGTGGAATAGTCTAATAGCTGGAACAACAAATCTAAGCCACAAATCTTTTAGTTTTTTGGGGAGGGGGGTTGGGGGTTGGGGGTATTGCATGAGTGTCTGTGTCCGCCCTTTCTGCAGAATTCGCTCTATAGCTTAGACCTCTCTCTCTCTGTCTCTCCCTTTTTTGCTTCCCTTGCAGCAACTGTGCGCCTTGCTCAGAGAGAAGAAAGCGCTTGTTTGTGCAGGACCCTCTCACCTGTAAATGCTCCTGCAAATTCACACAGTTAGACTGCCAGTCCAGGCAACTTGAGTTAAACGAAAGAACTTGCAGGTTTGTTTGCCGCACATACGCGATAAATAAAAAACATCCCTTGAATCCTCCTTCCCCCCCTCCACCACCAGTCCACTCATGTCTCCGCCGTCTGTGTGCAGATGAGTTCCCTGCTGAGAAATGCATGCTTCTCTTTGCTTTTTGATGTTGCACTGGTGTTCGTAGGTGGGAACGTGGCGGCGCCGTGCTTCTCTGTGTTTTGCCTTGTCTCTTGTCTGATGTCTCATCAGATTACAGTGATGTCTGAAATGTTCTGTTAATCCAGTCTGATTGTTGCACATAATTGCTTGCATGGCACTGTGTTTGTTATTTAGCTCAGACCTGAAACATAGCCGACATCATAAAAGTGTGGGATTGGGTCAGAAGCTCCCACACTCACACATTCCATATCAGCTCAGTGTGGATCAGGCAGCCAGCAGCCATCATTCACCGGTCATACACACTGAGACCTCCACAGTGATGTCCCCATTTGTATATCTTCTCCATCATCCCGAGCTGTTGTCGAGTGAAAATGTTTTATCTCTGAGATGTTTTCGGTGCAATCAGAAAGTCTCTTCTACAACAAGTGACCTTGTGTAAGCTGGATGGCTAAAAGCATTATATAAAGGCTTTTGAGAAGGTTTCATTGAGCCTAAGAGGATTTAAAATTGCCCTCGCCCATGGAGGAGCATGTAAACCTTTAAAGGGTTGGTTCACCCATATGTTCTCACTTAGCTCTGGTGGTATCTGGCTTTGCAGACAGGTTTTGGTTTTAGTTGGTCCAGGTTTTAGAATAGATACTTAATGCTTCCCAAACAGAATGGAGGTGAATGCAGTTTCATTGGCGGAACTGGAAACACTGAAAACTGCCACCTGTGTGCACAAACTGAGACAGGTATCCCCATAATACTACCAGCTATACAAGCTTGAGCAAAGAAATGATCTCTTGACATAGAAAATAGAACCCTGACATCACAGAGCTTTCATTACCGTCATCAGCAGAAGAAGAGTTAGCTCCTGAGGCTTCTCTTTGCACTTAGAATGTGTGAGTTAGTGTACCTTGACCCAAAGCTTTTGCACAGCCAGAAACCACCAGAAACAACTGAACATCTAATTTTCCCATTCCTTATTTGAAAGCATGAAAACCAAGAGTTTTGAGAAATAAGGTTTTCATATGCCACTGATTCTACATTGATTTACCCCCCAGAGGTGAATTTCATCTCGCTTTGTTTTCATGAGGCCACGAGTCAAAAATAAAGATCTCATGCACGTCAGAAATAACAGGGTTTTGCACGATCATCCGTTGTGACACCGTCACACAGAGACAGTGTCCATGTGCATGTCACACTGACTGAGCTAAAAACACTCAGCACTAATGAGTGGAGTTCAACTCATCACCCTGACTGTGTGCAGCACGTAGACCCGTAGGCCGCTGCCTCTACTTAACACGGCTGTGTTTCACGACCTCCCCTGACCCCAGCCACCCTCCGTGACCTCTGGCCCCAGAGGGACCCCCCACACTGAGAGACACACGGCTCAGGGTGGAGTGACCACTGACGCGATTCCAATTGGCTGCTCAGTGTTCAGGAGAGAGAGCGGAGAGGGGGAACTAAGGGTGGGGGGTCTCTGGAACTGGGTTTACCCCCCACTGCTCCACCCCACTCCACCCCAACCCCCCAGTTCCAGTCATAACACCGCCCCCCGGACCCTAACCTAACAGTGGTAGTTACGGGGAGGTTAAAGCAAGTGTTTATCCTTCAATCACTTTCGAAGGCCGTACCCTTAGCTGAAAAAGTGCCCAGACCATCTATCACCCAACCCCCCCATCTCTAAATAAGCCCTCTAGTGCATGAACCAATGAATGGCCTGTCACTTAACCAGATTCTCCTCTTGTCCTCCACAGATGTGACAAACCGAGGAGATGAGACCAGCAACACTGTTATGAAGGAGTTCTTTTCTTGGCACAGCACTTTGAAACCCGAGGATGCATTCCCTGCAAGGACATGAGATGACAACGCAAGACCGGACATTCTGGACGCAGATCTTGCCACTGTCTGTTCCGCCTAAAGATATTAATATATATGTACATATACTATAAGTACATCGACAATGTGTATTGCTGCTACATAAAAAGACACTATTTAAAACGAAAACGAATGCGCCGCTGGCGTGTGAATGGGAAATGTTTCAGTGGCGTTCTGCTTGTGGGTAGAACCTGTAGAAGAAACCTTTTATTTTATGTAACACTTCACTGGATGCTGGTCTGCTGTGGATATGAGTATCTGAAATATTTTTTAGTAAGAAAAACTGGTGACCACGACTTCATCAAGCAGTGCAGCAGAAGCCCAACCCGCCTCCAAACTCTTGACAGAAGAGTGCGAGGGGAGACGGAGGAGGGGGACGAGGAGGCGGAACGAGCAGCTGCTGCGCTTGAACTGAATGGCAGGTCCAAGAACTGTTTCCCTCTGTGACATGATGTGAAGTTTTGTCTCCACTGTACGGACTGACTCCAGCCGGTGTGACAATACACCGGAAAAAGTCTCTCAGAGTTTCCTGAATTGACTGTGGACGCACGTTACGCACCGTTTGTGACGGATAATGTGAAGATGACCTTCTTCCCTCACGGAAGGGTTACGTGACGATGGCAAGAACTGGATCAAGACTTAGTTAATGCTGAAGTTTTGTCAAGTTAAAAAGATGTTAGAGCTGGGTTAGGGCTAGGTCTATCCCTAAGTGTGGACAAGTAAGCAACTTTTAGTGTTGGAGTTCAGGAGGGGCTAGGAAGTGGATGTTTCCATCAGGGTTAAAGGTAACAAACCACTACCTGTTTCTGGTCCTGCATCCTTCATGTAACCCTTCCCTGGAGGGCAAACAGATATGTCTTTCTTTTTGTGCACAGAGCTTTTTATTTACATTTTGAGGTATTGTGTTTCTTTCACAAAATGTCTTGAGACCAGACTGTCTAAAGGGATATTACTGTAGGTATATACAGAGACAGGAAGTAACCAGACAAACTGATCACAGATCAGATCAGCACCTCACTGTAGAAATCCACGACCTTCCTTATTTCCTTATTTAATGGCTTTGTGTGTGTTCCAAAGAAGTAGTCAGGCATCCACAACAGAGCAGTTTATGATAAACGATCTGTATATACTTACTAGATATCCCTTGGTCTAGTACACTACACATTATTTATAGAATATGTTAAGTATTCTGTATTCTAATATTTATATGCAGTGTTATGTTTTTTTTTTGTTTGTACTTCTCAACTGTTTTCAATCTGTTCAGAGATTGAATGGAGAACACGTGTAACTGTAGACTCCTTTTTTTGTGGGAAAAAGGACTGAAAGACAAAGCTTTGACATTCCTGATTTCAACTAAAGCTGTGTTTCTCACCAGCCGGAGGGGGATCATAGTGGGCCTGCTGACCGATAGAAACCCCAGCCACCAACATGTGCGTGCATGATGCGCCAACACAGGTGTTTTTCATTTTGGACTGGGGTGATGTACATGTGGTTTTGCACTTGTGGGCCCGAAGACACGTCATATGGAGGACTGAAGGAGTCTCGTTGCTGCTGCTCAGCTCGGACCTAATTTAGTGAAGACTGTCCAATCAGACTAAGGCCTCTAGTATGGGGGTGGTAAACTGGCACAGTGTTTTCTTTGACACTTACGTCCTCACTCACTATTCATGCTCTTGAGATACTAACACATTCACAAGAATCAGTCGTTTAATGAATTGATAGCTGATGTGCTCCAATGAGTCAGTTTTCCCTGTGAATTTCTTGAAAGAACCAAAACAATTCTGGAAAACGCCATAAAGGGATGTCAAGGGTAACGCTATATTACACCGTAGATACAGTCTGTTCGTGTATCTCAGTGAGGGACTCAATTCTAAGTCGATTCTTCACATGGTCCACTGTTTATTCTGCAAAGAAACACGCGAGCACCAAACAGCCAAAGCTAGCCGACAAAGAGAACACAAGGAGTGCTGAAACTACGCCCAGTGTCAACGATGTCAGAGTGAGCATAGACGGTACAGACATGAGAAACGAATGAGTTAATTTGGGGGAATTAAGTCGGTAAAATAAGGGCAGATGTACACCAAAACACCCCTCCCCTCCCTAACTGACAGGACCAGCCACAACACCCTTCACTTCTTACTGCAACAGTAACTTTGACACTTACTTGAAGGAATGAATGAGTAATTTGTGTGCACAAATTATTCATTCAAAGGTGTTGATTACTAATTGTTCTACCAGTGAGACTCTGTGCTTTAATGTCGGGAACACTGATCAGTGATCAGTCACTTTTTTTTTTTCCAAGCAGTGACCTATTTTTTTCATGAACTCTACCTGTGTTCCTGTCAGTGCCAGCTGTGCCATCGCTGTTCATGTGAACTGACCTTCTGTGCTGCCACCCTTTAACTAGAGACCTGAGAGTGAGTCCACTGAGACCGGCTGCTGGCTCAGTACTCGTGCCTCTCCAGTCCTCTGATGATGACAACATTCTATTTGTATTTAAATGAAAGACTTTTCCTTGAGTTTGTACAGCCACACATTTTTAGTATATTTTCACATTAATATATTTATTGGTGCTGTAAAATGTTTTACAATATTAATACTCTTTTTGTTGTTTTTAGTGTAACTATTAAAACTATATTTATTTTGAAAATACATAGATTTTTCTTATTAAATGTCAACTTGTTTGAAAGTGTATTTTTTCGATGTGGGCACATAGTGTCAGATAAATGTGTCTGATCCAGGTTAATCATTAACAGACATGATGCAGCCTCAGAGTAGACCATATGGTTTACCAGCAGCATGGATGAAAGCTAGATGAAATGCACTGAAGAAACGTCATTGGATGCTCAAAGCAATCTTTTTGAAGTCAAATCAAATTTTATTTGTATAACCCAAAATCACAATCAGAGATCACAGTTTACCTCCGAGGGCTTTCCAGCCTGTACAGGAAGCGACACACTCTGGCCTGGGACCCTTGTGTAAGTTGTATGGAAACCCTCCTTCCCCATAAAAACCTCTTAAACCTCTTTTAACAAGGACAAAATCTGGAAGAAACCTCAGGAATCACCACAAAGGAGAGATCCCTCTCCCAGGACAGACAGAGTATATGTGGCATGGACAGAACATATCATAATAATCACATGGTATACAGTCATAATATGAGATATATATGCTAACTCTGAGAAGTTAATGATAATAGTATATAATGGTGTCTAGTGACATGTGATAAGTGTACAATATTAATATGTAATATGTAATAGAAATATGACTTAATAGTAACAAAAAAGCCATAGTGGATGTTAAGTAGGATCCAGGGCCCAGGCACAACCGCGCTTCATTCAATTCATGGGAACCTGCAGGAACAAGGACTCCTAATCAAATCAAACTTAATTTGTATAGCCCAAATTCACAAAACACATTTTGCCTCAGAGGGCTTTAAATCTGTACAGTGAGCGACACCCTCTGTCCTTAGACCCTCGGTTCAATGAGGGAAAACTTGCCCACCAAAAAACCTTTTAACAGGGAAAAAAGGCGGAAGAAACCTCAGGAAGAGCCACAGAGGAGGGATCCCTCTACAGGACGGACAGACGGGAAATAGATGTCACGTGTACAGAACAAATCAGCAGAAACATTTTTACAATTATAATGAATGATGACATAATAGCAGTGTTTAAGAGTAGTGGTAATGTAGCGGTGAGTTATAACAATGCTACAATAATATACAAGTTAAAGTGATAGTTCACCCAAATTTAAAATTTCACTCATTTTATACTGACCCTCATGTCGACTAAGGGCTGGAAGAAGTTTCAGAGTTATCTGTTCCTTCTTTGAGTTACAGGGGAGCTTGGCGCTGCACTGCAACATTCAAATATCTCCTTACTGCTCGTCTGTAATGTCCGTCTTGTATTGAAGCCAAGACATGAGAAATCTTTCCGACAAAAGAAAAAAAAAGTCCCTGTTTGTAGCGGAAGTTCCCAGTGTGTCGGTTCACGGCTCTGACGGTATCAGTGGGCATGCGGGAGGTTTGCCCCGAGACTTGCTTCCGTGTTTACCCCGGACAGAAGTTCCGTTCCGTTAAGATGACATTAGGACTCAAAGATGGTTAGTGATATATTGGTTCAGCTTTGGAGTTGTCTCAGCCTCACAGTCACACTCCACCATGGTACTTGTGACAGAGTCAATATTTTCAGTTCTGTCAGTTTTGACGTGGACAGTACTGAGCTATGCTAGCAGCTCTATGAGGCAGTACAGTATGGACATCAGTAACATTGCAATGTCAACATGCTGATGTTAAGGAGGTGTAATGTTTACTGTATTCACAAGTTTGTGGGTGTCTGATCAAAAAGTATTTGAATTGAATTAAATTGAAATCTTTATTTCAACATGTGTAAACAGTGAATGGTTAAATCAAAACAAAACCAAGCAAACTAAAAAGATATACAAAGAATATGTATATATATATATATATATACATATATATATGCGTACATACGTGTATATTGTATATACATACTAGTTTTCCCTAATGATGACACTAGGGGAATAACCAGGGGATCACTAAGTTAGACTGGTTTATTTAGCGAGACTCATTGAAAATAATCAAATGAATGAATGAAAGGTTTCTCTGCCGCTGTAATGTTGGTGTGGTTTGGAAAACAGACCCATGCGTAAAAATAAATTGATGGAATTTGTTGCAATATTGACGTAAGTAGAAGATTAATCCTAGTAACACTTCTACAGAACAGGTACTCGGTCCCACTCAAATATGCAGTTTCGTAGGTGTGTGTACACATGCAGCAACATGCGTATTCCACAGTATTTCCTTATCTGCTCAGCCAGGGGAATTTTAGATTTGAGTCTAACTTTCTGTTGTCATGTTTCATTGTCATGGATCATGCTCAGTGAGTTCATTGCTGTATGTACAATAAACAGACATGTTATGACAGTTCATTTGAATGACAGCTCCACACGCGTCATCTGTTGAAGTTCTGTCAGGCCAACCCTGGTACAGGCTTAAGGTTTAAGAACCTGTGAACTTTGTCCCTGCTGCTGAGTGACAGCTGACTGGCAAACATGTGAGAGTTCCTGTAACATGAACTCCTGACTCAGGAGCCATAAAGACAACGTGGGAGCACCTCAGAGGGAGCACTTTCACAAAAAGATTAGGAATTAATGCCATACACAAGTGTTGAAGCACTTCAGCAGAGCATGTCTGAGGCATGAATAAGACCCAGTAGAGGGCAGAGTCCTTAGTGTTGCCAAATACCCCAAAGAATGCTGCAAATAATTTGATCTGTGATTAAAGGGGAATTTAAAAGAAATCAGGCCAACTTTGCCCTCATGTTAATGAGCAGAGTGAGTGTGCCTGGACTTTCAACTACTTCCTCACTAATGCCACAGTAACCTAGGAACAAGATATCCATCGGATTGTTCATTGGATTAAGAGTTCAATGAAGTGTGTCTACTCACATGCAGTGTTCAATCTGCCTCCAGGTATCTGGGGTAAAAACAACAGAATGGATAACAAGAGTGTCATAAGTGCTCATAGTGATGACCTCACACTCATCACACACTCTACAGTGATCTGCTGGTTTTGGTTTTACTCTCATCAGGCAGCTGTTTCCGGTGAAAAGCTCTCGAAACTCAGCGTCCACGTTCCGCTTGGCACCAAATTGTGACAGACACAGTCGGAGACGAACTGGAGAACAGAGAGGAGCATCTAACAACTGAAGAGACAGATATTTCTCCGTAGGAGTTAACAGAGACAAGAATCAGCCATCCAACTGAATGCTAATGTTGTTCTGTCTGCTGAGTGGGTAAAGAGGTAACAGTTTGCCAACATATTCACTATAATGAAATGCTGATGAAATGGTGAATGGACTGCACTTATAAAGCACCTTTCTACCTTAACAGACAAATCACAGCCTTTCATTGACTCATTCACACACCTACTGTATGCTGACAGGTGGCCAAAGCATCCATGGATCTTTAACTGATCTGATTTAATTGGTTCAACCAAATTATATAAAAAAATGAAAGAATATTTCCTGATCTTCTGAAATAATAAATCAATAGCACTTTTTATTGCCTATTATGGTGAAACAGCACTATAAAGGATGTTTTCTTCATCATCCGTCTAATAATAGTTTCTGGAAAGACATGATGCTGTTTTTTGTGCCAAATTTCCAGGACACTCAGCAGGAACAACAAATTTCCTTTGCGCCAAAGCTGCCGGATAAGTCAGTCAGACTTCATGAATGAACCGAATGATGGAATGAGGAACACCAAATAGGGAAGAAGGAAGCTCTAAACTGTTCTGTGGCTTTAAGATTTGCCTTGCTCGTCTTGTTTCACACAGTCATGATGAGTGTGTCTGTGTGTCTTTTTTTTAAATAATGGAAACAGATGAGCTATAAATAGAGTCATGGTAAAGATGATCTACAAGTGCTGGAAATCCATAATAAATCTTTGTGAAGTCAACTTCTGGTTGATTACAGCGATTATTCACTGCATGGTAGAAGATTAGTCATGAAGGGGGACATTTTTAATGTACGCAAAGCTCCAGTGAGTGTGTAATGCGTGTGCTCATGAAGCATTGTGCAGTGAAAAATTGCATTTGCAGATAAAGACGCAGAGAGACTGATTGTAAGCATGCCTGTCTATGCCAGCTCCCGTATCAGTCTGACTGTATCTCAGTGGGAGTTAATGTCTACCAGGCTGTGTAGACACTCTTAGACACACTTACAACAGAAGGTGTTTGTGTGTGTGTGTGTGTGTGTGTTAATTGAAGCATTTGCACCATAACAGGGAGAAGGGGGGAGGGAGAAGGAATGAAAGGGGTTACAGAATTTCAGTAGCATTTTCCATTCCCTCCCCACTGTGTGATGTAAGCTGCCTGTGATTTTCCTGAGTAATTATTTAAGTGGAAAGTCAACTGTTGGGAAATTATCCCTCTGTGGCACAGGACCTCAGGCGTCTTTTTGTTACTATACAAAAAGCTGTCCATTAGCCATGAAAAGAAACAAAAAACTTTTCAATAAGGCAACTCGGACATAAGACTTTATTGAAAGGGACAGTTTTGACAAACAGCGAATGGTTTCACATACATTCACACATATTATATCCCAAATATGTGCTTATTATCATAAATAAACCATGTACAAGTACATACCTGACATTCATTTCTGTCACTCATCTTGTCATTGCTTTAACAAAGCAATGATGTACTTTAATACTGTACTTTAATGTAAGTGTACAGTTCTAATACCGCCAAAGGGTGTATAGAAACGCCCCTACCATGGTTGGCAGTTCAATATGTGGCCCCTATAGTCTACATGTCCTTGGGCAAGGTGTACCTTGGTACCTTGTAAGGTCGCCTCAGCTACCAGTCTATGTAAGTGCTGTTCAACCAAAGTAAATCAATGCACGACAGGCGACACAGAAGTGGATAAACAAGCAAACAGCACTGGTGAAAGTTACAAATGACCTCTTAATTGCTTCAGACGAAGGACTAGTCTCTGTCCTGGTCTTATTA
>JBCAUF010000343.1:5419336-5429463 GCA_038406115.1 Haemulon aurolineatum
CCAAAATGCTGCAGCACGTGTACTGACAGGAACTAAGAAAAGAGATCATATTACTCCTGTATTGGCTTCTCTGCACTTGCTTTGATTTGATTTGATTTGAAGTTCTCTGACTGTAATACAGAACTAGGACTCAGCATGTAGTGCAGTTTGTACCTTTCTGCACCTGGCCAATGTGCTGTCCAATGAGCGGCTCTGCAGACAAACTGTGACGGCTCGATGGAGGTGTGTGTGACTGACTCACATCATATGCTCCAACAGGAGCTGCTGGCTGCTGGAATCCTGTTGCTGCTCTATCGCTGCTCAGTGTGCTGACTTTAGTAGTAGTAGCAGTGGTTCATTCATATATTCATATCATAGTAATTTTACAGAATTATTAAAGAAAAAAATCTGATCTGTGGCCAACCAAGGCAATAAGACAATGAAATGGTTGAGATATTGACTGAGCCTTTGAAAGGTTCTTAAAACCATTCTTTAGTAACACTGAACCTTACAGGTTCTTTTAAATAAACCTTTTGAAATGGTTATAAATAGAATCTTATGAGGTTTCCAAATACATAGCAAACTACAGAGCCGTTTTCAGTCCCACATAGAAGCACATACTGTTTGTGTGAGATATCGGTGTGTCACTGTGTGTCCCTGTCAGAACTCTTTTGGCTCCTCGGTGGGTTTTCTGACTTCACGGTCAGTGAACTGGGACTGATGAGCTTTCATCAGATATAATTGGACCTTTTCATGCATGTCAGTGAAGTCGGATGTCTTACATACATCTGTGAGTTTATTAATGCTGCAGGGACACTGAGGTCATGTCAGCAGTGGGATTGTCCAAGGGAATTTGAGGACAACCCAAGGAGAAATGATGACACAGCTACATCCTCAAATGATACATTGTGATTTTTTTTAAACTCCAACTCAAATGGCATGTCACCCTGGATGTTACTGTGCCTTAAAGAACACATGAAACGTACATGTTTCTGCACTGCTCATATACAAATTGCCAAAACCTTGGCCATCTGCCTAACTTATCATTGTCACTTCCTGAGAAAACTGACGGGGATCCTTGTGATTGTGTATGAAGGGGTGTCTGAGGGTCTTTCTATATGTGCAAACAGTTTGAACAGGTGTAGAAGAAAAGTTTCTCTCATAATACTTTACCTGAACCTTTCAAACATGCATCCTGAAGACAGACTTTACAGAAGTTAGTTTCCATTTGTCTGTAATTAAATGAACTAATTGACATTGAGTAGCAGACTCCAGGATGTATATTCTGTCACTTCTTCTTGTTGGAGACAGACTTTTAGGAACTGTCTCTTACCTTCCCCTTTGCATATTCACAATGATGTGATGATGCAGACAGTAAGGTGCTGAAGGCAACAGTGCAAGAACGTTGATTGCTGATTGGTCTGTCTCTTACCTCCTGAGCTCTGTCTGCCCTTTTAGTCACACCCCTGGTTCAGCCCCACATCCTATTGTCTTTCAGGATGTTTCAGTATAAAACCTTGTTCTGAGTTGATCAGCAGACAGAACTCTGCTGCCCTGCTGTATGTACTTCTGACTTCACTGTGCAGTGAATAAACTCACTTGAACCAGCCACAATCTTGGTCCTGAAGGGGACCTGAGAGCTCTCTCCTGAGGAGGGCATGACTTCCTGGGCCAAAGTTCCATTAGTTGCTTTGTGTCAGAAGTATTAGACAGTATAGAGACATAGATGCACCAGCCTAGATGGAACTTCTTCTTCCAACTTGAATTTTCCTGTAATGTGACCTGCATTCATAAAGACTGTCCTCTGTGTACCACAGCATCAGCCATCACCTGCACCTGTACATGTCCTCACTGACGCCGTCTTACAGCAATAAAACAACATTCAAAGTGATTTTGATGTTGTTTCTGTAGAACTGAGGGAAGTGCAAGTGACACTCATCAAGTGAAAAAAGCTGGATGCTCTAAGAACTTGAAAAAAGTGTATTCATTCCCTACTTGTTTGGTAAAACACACACAATGCTCACCTGACTTACAGTACCATGCATGGAGTGTCTGGACTGCTGCAGCTGGCTGGTGATCAGCAGCAGGTCATTCACATCACTGCCCAACAACACACACCCTTAGCCAAGTCAAGTGACGTCATGGCATACCCATGTCAGCAGTTATAAAATGTGTCAATTTAAGTGTCACTGTGTGAAACGGGAACAGCATCAGGTCAGTAATTTATCACATCTGACCAAAACGCAATCCATCCAGCAGGGCTCCAGCATGGAGTCTCCTCCCCACACAGCTTGGACAGTGTCATGTAACTGTGGCTTGAGCCAGGTCATTTGGCAACCACATTTGTTTGCATCATTTGTTCTGGATAATGATGGCGTGACAATGTTTCAAAATAAGGTATATGTAAGAAGTTTTGTCAGCCCACACCACGGGAATGACCCAGCCCAAGGCAGATGGGGACATCCCTGATCCCTGGTCTGCAAGCTGCTGCTAAAACGTCTCTTTCACCAAAAAATGTGAAAGAGACCTTGTGGTCAATGTGTGTAGATGGATATAGAGAGCATGGTTTTCCCAAGAGCATCCAACACATAGCTCAGGTCAGCACGCAACTCTGAGAGAACAGCTCTTGGAAATCAAAAGTGATGCATCAGCTGCACGTCACAATGACAGATTTATTGCATCCATCCAGCTCCAGCAGTATAATCTCAATATAATTCTCTATTCTTCATGGCAAAAATGGATTACATATGTGTCTACAGTCAGACTGGACTTCAGATAACCTTTGACTGAACTAGCATTAGCTAATACCTTTCCTTGTTTAATTTCCTCGATGCCCTTTTTACTTTTATTGCTTATTTTCACAGCTGGAGGTGTTTACCAGTCTCTTTAAGTATGTTTTTATTTTCCTCTATAGGTCTTCATGCTCACTATTTGATTGTTTGTTTGTTTATGGAATCAAAAATCAATAAAAAGTACATTTTAAAAAAAGAATTTTGCCACAGTATCAATGACTTCAACCCACCGGTACTGATCAGTGGGTTTGACTCTGCAACTCTTTCAGGAGAAAAATCTTTCCAAACATGAGCTATGTTATACACAGCATAGAGTAACACATGGTTAATAGGATGAATGCTTACACCTGTAGCAGTCTAAGACCAATTGCATGTTTAGCAATTAGGACGTCTCTTCTTTTTAATTGTCACTACTTATAATGCTAATAGGACTGTTACTTGAGTGATGAGAGAGTCGGCACATGATACCACACTGTGTGTCACCTACAGCTTCATGTCCTGCTGATCATAGGCTGTCTCTCTCAAAATGTGTCATATTCGGTTATGTATTATATTATTTTTTCAACTTTTTAGTAAGCCTTTCCTTACTTAAACAATGAAACTGTGTCAAACTCTTTTTCAGTTTCACACAGACACAGGGCTCTTACAGGTCAAGATCTTTCCACATCTTTCATACACTGAGTTTGTTTTTTGTTTTTGTTTTGTTTTTTTGCTTTGTTGTGGAAAGTTAGTCTTCTCCACATGTTGCCACAACCACAGAGAGGTGCACACATGCTATTAGAGCTAGTTTGGTTTCTTCAGTTAACAGTGAAGTGTCTACATTAGGTTGCAACATAACAGTCACTGAAAGGCTGTGTATTGTGTTTGCTAACATTATCAGCTATGAGACGGGATAAAGTCAATTAAAGTTAAATGCAGTTCAGATGATATCGCGAGGTGGAGTAACTGACATGTTGTGCAACAACAACGACTGTGCTGTGATGAAGTGGGTCACATGATCGATCACACAGTGTTTACTTTCTTTACATTACCTGCAGAAACACTGGAACCCAGCCCTGTGTCTGCAGGTATCGAACATGTCCTGGAATATGGCACAGCTTGACAGGTCCACAGACGGTGCATTATATGTTTTAGTGTGTGTGAGCACATACATCTAAAGGACACGTGTATGCCTCTCAGCATGTTTGGTGTCTTCCTTTGTGGATTCATCCGTGAGTGATGGCAGCTGGCAGAAGGGCGCTGACCCACATTGACCCCAGGCGGACCAAAAAGGGGCTGCGTGGGAAAGACGTGGGTGGACATGGACCACTTCCTCGGGCTCAGCAGATCCCCGGGCCAGAGGAAGCCCCCGGAGCCGGCCGGGGCTGCAGGGTAGCACACACAGCTAGGCAGAGAGCCTGCACATGAGGTAAAAGTTCTTTATGAAAACTTTTAATCACTCTTTCACCTCTGGTTTGGAGAAAAGCGTTAAAGGAATAGTTCACCCAAAAATTACCGCAAAAAGAAAAGGTCCATAAAACTACTCAAAAACTTTGTAATATTTCTCCATACTGCTCGTCTGCTGCAAAAAGTTGAAGGGGCAACATCCAGAGGTTATTTGAAATTATGCCATTTCGTATGTTTTTATAGCCTGTTAGTCACTGTATTTGTTAGCCTGTAGGCACTTTCAGGCACCTTCAGACCCGTTCAGACATGTTGAGACATGTTCAGGCATGTTCTCCTGAGCAGCGGGTGCACTACTGTAGGCCATCAGACAACATTCAGATCACTAATCACTAATGCAGGCAGGTCCCTCTAGTGGTTGTGTGTCAGCAGTCGCTCTCAGCAGGAGGTTTTTGAGTAGTTTTATGGACCTTTTCTCCTCGGTTACCATGGACTCTCATTATATGGCTATGCGGTCAGGACAAAAACCCCCGGAGCCTCCCGCGGCTCTTTGAGGAATATAAAAACTACACCAGACTTCTCATTAGCATGAGGGTAAGTCGATAATGACGGAATTTCCTTTTGGGGTGAACTGTTCCTTTAAGCTCTGCTCCAATAGAGGGTATGCACATGACGCCACAGTACCGAGAGGTTGCGGCAGTTACGCCCACTGAGTGGAAAAAAGCCGAGTGGCAAAGCCGCCAAAATTTAAAATTGATATCAAACATTGGGAAGAGCTGCTGGGCGATTGACTGCAATAACAGATTTTTGAAGGGGCCAGAGCAATGTTACTACAGGCTACCTAAAGCAGTAGAAAAGAGACGGAGATCAATCGCTGTGCTCCGGTGAGACAGCTGAAATCCAGGCACTGAAACCTGGATTTGCAGTTTTCATTGTGTCAGGTAACTTAAATTCAGAGTGGCCTCATTTATTCTCTGGCTGTGTTTCACCTGTACAATTAGTGTCTGTTATGAACAAATCATAAATAATGCCTGACAGTAGTTAACTTAAAGTTTATAAATATATAAATATGATAACTTTTATATATTTATATGCAAACCTGTCCACAGACCACCAGAATATGCTGTCGTCACTTTAATTTCACCAGCAAATCTCACCTTAAAGAATGACAAAGTGTCAAAGCTTTTGTGTGCCTTTAGGCTTCATGTATGTTTTCCTGGCATTGAAATCAGGTACATATAAACGTCCGGATACAGGATTTCTGGTCACGTATCAGTGTCCGTGGAGCAGCTGGTTTTGGGGAGCTGGTACGGATCACTGTCGAGTCCTGCTGACCTCGATTTGTTTTGATACTCCACATTTTTACCCGGTTTTGCTGTGTTCACCGATATCCTTTGCCGTGCTGTGCGGTTTGTTTTGCCACTGAGTCCGAATGAGAGGGGCATGTCTATACCCTCTATAGGTCCACCTGCTACAGGAGTCTCTCACTGTGTCTGTCTGCTGTTTGGAGCAGGTGGGTTTACGGTGTGTTTCCTGCTGCCTCTAAGCTCTGGCTTAAGTGAATAGTTGAAATAATTTTGTGTGGGTTTGTCATGAGTGATCCTTTCACATTCCATGCAGTCATCTAAAGCACTGACAAAAGCAAACAGTGCTTGGGTCTTGGACTTGTTCAATGGACAGGTCATTTTGGAGTGAATCTGGGGGACACAAAAGAAACATGGCCTGAGTTTGCCCTGTGTCTGACATGAGGATGTTCCACTTTGTCGCTCAGCAGTGTTCTCTTTCCTTGTCCTACAGGGATCAGGTGCGGTCACCTGTAGCTTCAGGACTGGACTCTATTTACCCACACAGTGCTGGTGATGATGACACAACAGCTGTCTGCCAAGCCTCTCCTGGCCTTGTCCAGCCTGGACTTCTCACACACAGTTTAAAACAACAAAAATCAGTTAAACAGTTTAAGCAAGATTCTTTCAGCATTTCCACTGTTTCTCTACAGGGGCCAGATGCAAAAAGCTGTGTTTGCATTACAAGAAATTCTGTGTATGCACGGACAGAAATAGGCATTTGCATTTGTGTGTGTGTGTGTGAGATTTATGAAGCCTATATATAACTAAGCGCAAAAGCCTCATTTACACACCTACAGTCGGCCATAAATTGCCCTTAATCATCTGTTTGCATGTTGATTCTTGTGCCTTCTCCACCACTCAGTATCATCAGTCATTTGTTTAATCATGATGCCACTGAATAAGCTTCATTTTACACTAAACCCAGTTTACATTTCAACTAATCCACAGCCCTGTGAAAGCCTCGTATAGAGTAAGGAGGCTGGACTCATGTTTACTCAGTCCAAACACACCTGACCCATTCTACACCATGACCTGGCATCACTCTGGGCTGGGGGTGGAGGCAGTAGGCATCACCATGTCCTTGATTGTGTCTCAAGAGAGAAAAGAACCTAAAGGTCTGACAGCACTTCTCAGTCTACACTGCCCTTCAGTGGTGAGAGGCTGTAACCTCACACAGTGTGGGAAGTGCAAGAAACCCATTTTTCATGCTCAATTTTATTAGAAATATAATACTACATTCTATGAATTGGCATGGTCACCACCTGTGTATCTTCAGGATGTGCTTGTAAATCTGCCGTAATATTGAAAGATATAGGCAGATATAATATATAATATATAATTTAGCTGATTGCAGTCTCAGGGATCAGTATGTGTGTACATAATAAGGGGGCATGGGAAAACAGTATTACATGCAACGTTACACTAAAAACCACTAAAAACATTAAAAAACAGTAAAAACACTTGATAAACAGGCAATGAACAGTCACCTTTCGTCCAGGGCCTGTTGTTCTATTTCTGCCATGGAAAGGTTGTTAGTGAGCTCTGAAAAACAAACGTCACATTCATGGCCTGTGTACATGTATACATACTGTAAATATACTGCAACATGGAGAGGTGCCATTCAGATAATTCAATACTGCTCACCTGTTAGATGGTCAGTCACTGGATGGTGCTACAGTGGAGGACATTATGGTGGAGACGGTTTGAAGAGGCATCCCAAGGCTCTTGTTCGAAGTTGACTCACTCAGCTTACCCACTGTTATTGGGGCCATCATAATAATGCACAGCATGCCATGATCATTATTTCAATATTAGTCTCTTTGGTGCTTTCCCGTCAAATAGAACACATGCTCTCTGTAGACACAGCTTGTCATGAAGCTCCATCTTGAAAATGCCAACCCAATATTTACCCTCATTCTACATCTCTTCTAGTTTTATAATCTTTTTAGGTCGTTTGGTTCCTTTTAGCACTTGAACTTTACATCAGCAAACGGCAATGAATAATTCTGATCCATTGCAAATTAACAGCACCGTATATTTCCTTCATCACTCTGACGTTTCATACTGACCCCAGACATTATAGCAAAGATGGATAAAGTGATGCCATTAAAAGGTGACCAAAATGGAACAGCTTGTTACCTTGAATATAATAATGGATTTCTATGGGTTTAAATTTGATGGAAACATTTCTTAGAGATGTAAATGTAACATATTATAGCTTTAAAACTGGTTAGCCAATATACTCAATTCATTAATGTTCAGACTATAGTAAATATTTACATTTATAGCCAATAATTCCAGTGCCCAGTGCTATGCAAGTTCACAGTTCACAAAAGCGAGATGAAATCGTATCATCTTATGTGGAAAGTCAAACAAAGAGGTGCAGCAAACATTGCGTTTTATAAATTGGTTCACAGAAATCGGTTCCCAGCAAATGGTAGTTGTGCATACAGAAAGTGTAGCCTTTAGGCCAATGATATTGTCCTTGAATGCATCGAGAATTTCTGCCAGTGTACTACAAGCCCCCACCCGCTGGGCCTCAGTTGTCTACAGCTGTTTAAAGTCATTCAAAAATTCATAAGAACTGGATTCAGCATTACTTGGTCCTGCATGTCCATTGCCAGCACTAGCATTAGCCATGATGGGCTAGCATGCTGGGTGCAGTAAAATAGTGCCCTACAACATGACATGAGCATCTTTCAGTTCACCGTTCACCAATGAGCGCGTTCTGAGTCTTTCTTCGTGATCTAGTTTAGTTATCTTTCATAGTGGCAATAGCCTGACATAATTTTGTCATTGAACTCTCCAGTCAGATTATTAATTAGGGCCCGAGCACGAGACTCAAACGAGGGACCTCTTGAAACTCTCGCACAATCGCACTTTTCACATCAAGTCATGATAACTCCTTAATGCTTAGTCAGATTCACTTGAAACTTCTCAGGTATTATCAAGGCCAGTCCCTCAACACACCTGCCCCCTCTGTTTGTGCTCTGAGCGCCCCCTAGTGGATGAAACATCAACTTGTCATAACTCTCTCATATATTCTCAGTTTTCCCTGAAACTTGCAATGTGTGTTTATTGTCTGCCCCTGAATGCACCTGCCCACGTCTCATTGTGCTCTGACTGCCCCCTGGTGGCCTAACTGTCACGTTGGTGTAACTCCTAAAGGAATTTTTTTGCTTGAAACTTGACATGTGTGCTGAGTGTCTGTTTGCGGCGATGCAGCAAGCCTGCCACAGTGCCACGGGGTCACGGCCAGGGGTTGTGGTGGCACGGGGAAAAGGTGTCGCGGCGGAGCTCGGGCCCGTTTATGACTGCGTGCAGTCCCAGTGTTATTATAGTTACTGTTGTCCTAGAAACGATGACTGGCTTAGATATGCAAAAGATTTTTGTGTGGTGTGATTATTGATGCAAAGTTCCCCAGCAGGAGTCACGTAATCCAAGATTATTTTTATCCAGTATTCACAGTTTCACAGAGTAATTAGCGCTGCAGCTATTATTAATGAGAGAGAACCAGGTCATTAACATTTAAGCAGTGTCACTGGGACCACCGTCATGACAGCGTGTGTGTGGTCTGTTTGTTTGTGTGTTTCGATCACAGTACAAGCCTCCAGCTGTTCTGCTTGTTACATACAGCAGCTCAGAGCATGTGACGTGAGAGATGGTGTTGTTTAAAATGATCATACGAAGGTCAACCAAGTACACACTTAAATATGTGACAAAACTCCGAACTGCAACTCAAACATAGGCTACCCTATTTTCACACAGCACCTTTTGCGGACACATGACATTGCATGACACAGTTACAAAAGAAAACCCGAGTAAGTACTACCCAGGAAACAGCATGATTGTGGTTTCTGTGAAGCTGCACATCTCTTAAAAGGGAACAAACCAATCACCACTTCCACCCCTTTTCCTAAAAGCACCTTTCTTTTCTGTTCAAGCACCTGGCTAGAAAACTCACTGATAATCTATGATAAACAATATATTGTAAATATATTATAAATGATGGATTATGCATCCCATGTTTGCCATCCCCTTTGATTGTCCTGCCTCCTAACTGCTGTCCCGTAACAACAGATACACACATACAGACACACAAGCTGGATGCAACTGCAAGTGTAAATAGTATGTTAAATTGGAGCAACTTTTTACAAACTTTAAGTGTACTAAAGTACACCCATGCAACACTGTCACCTGATTTGAAATACACTTGCAGTACAATTGTATTAGACCACCTGTATATTCAAAATTTACTTAAAAGGCCTTCAAGTGAAATTGATAGTTGTGTATGATTGTATTTTTAATGCATTTTTCTTGCATGCCTTAGAATACTTCAAATGAACTCTCTGACTATTTATATTGCGTTTCAAGTGCACTATTATGTTACTAGGAATGCGTTTATCGTGAAGTAATATCACAACGTAAGCATCAAAAAGGTATGTGCTTCAAGTATAATATTGTTATATAATAAAATATGGTTTAGAAGTGTATTTGAAGTGTCTTCTCACAAAAGGCGTTGTGAAAGACAGTTCCTTCTCGGTCAAAACCTGAATTGATAACTGAAATTTTACCATGTTCACTTGCACATTTCCTGTTTAATAAAACACGTAAATGCAACTTCCTT
>JBCAUF010000343.1:5442255-5454604 GCA_038406115.1 Haemulon aurolineatum
TTTCGTAAATTAAGCATAATTTGGGAGGGTTTTAGCTTTCATATGAGCCATTTCTAAAACCAACGGATTAATTTAAAAACAAAATGGATAAGCGACAAGACTTTTGTCAGGGACTGTATGCGTCCCAGACATGTAGTTGTCAGATTTTAAATTGTTCACCGTCTGCACTGGTCAAAAGCTAGACTCTCCAAGATCAATTCTGACACATGTGATCACTGCAGACAGCCTCCAGCTCCGTTTCACATGTTTTGGACATGCCCGAAGCCATACACATTTTGGCAATCTATATTTGAGACCTTTTCTAAGATATTAGGAAGAGCAGTGAGACCGTTTCCTCTTGTTGTAATGTTTGAGGTGACCCCAGAGGATACCCCTTTTAGATGGTGTGAAATCAGCATGATGACCTTCTGCACTCTGGCCAGGAGGTGAATATTATTTAAATGGAAAGATCTCAGAAAGAAACTTAGAACTTTTACAGAATCTGGAAACCTTTTTGACATTTTTTGAAGATACAGTATGGATGCTGACAGCATTGCTTGTAATTTTATTTCTCTTGCTCTTTTTTCAGGATGTATAATGTGTAACATGTATGTTCTCTGTCTGGTACTGGGTTGAAGGGGGATGCTGTATGTGTTCCTCTAGTGTTATTATGTTTATTTGTGTGTTCTTTTTTGTTTGTTAGGCCCCTTTGGCGCACTGTCCATTATTTGAAAACTCTAATAAAAAAACTTCATTTTCAAACCTGTCTGTGCCTGTACTTGAGAAGATTTTAGTTGTCATGAAAGCACAATGTGTTGTACCACCCCTGGAACAAAACACCCCCATCATAGTTCATCATGTGGTTTACTCTTTGTCACCACTGTCAGACCTTTGACTGGTTTCCACCTGATAAGGGACGGCCCTTATCTTGTTTGCTTTTCATTGATGACCTCCAAACACGACTGACTGTATGCTGAGCAGATAAAAAGAAAACCAGAGGGGCCGGATTTCTTGAATTCTTCAAACACAAGAGGAGTTAGGAGAATCCAACACTAAGAGTGAAGCCTGCAAGTTGTGAACTTGACATTCTGTACAATCAGATGGATTCTGATTGGCTGTCAGTGTTTCTGTTGTTCAACAAATCACTCTGAATGTGATCCAACAATACTGTTCACCACTATCATTGTCGTTCAAGTTGTGGTGTGGAATTCACAACCCACTGGAAAACTAATACTTATATGACTGTTTATCATTCTTGGTGTGGATGGTTCTTAAATCACAGCTGATCACACCTGATGCAGTTTTCTGGGTCATCTATACAGTCAATGTCACAGCGAAAGCGTTCCCAGGCCATCCATCCCATAGGTGGAGTCCTCAGTAATCCATTGTCGAGGGCCGCAGTCAGAGAGATCAGGGCAAGGAGTTGAGTTACTGCGAAGGGCCCCATTTCTAAAAAAGGAGACAAGCAAATTAAAGATTTACTCTTTAGTCCATCTTGATTCATCCAAAAAATCTCACAGACCAATTTAAAAATAATACAATTCATGATGTTGAGTTCAAATTAGTTTTAATAAATTATTAAAGCATATAATTTCTCTTATTTAGGTAGATAACTTAACATATGTATACATTTAATGATTTTTGTTATTTTGAAACAAAACAGCCATGGCAATCTAACATCTATTGAAGACACAAAAGTTTCATCTGTGTTTTCTGCATGCTGTGAACGCATGCAGAGGGGTCCCTGCAGAGGGGACCCTGCAGAGTCTCAGACAATGCATGCTTTTCATTCATCATTTTAAGTCAGACGACTTCAAGTCAGAACAAGTCAATTTACATGTTCAGAGGTGGTGGTGCATAGTACAGTATGTTCCCAAAATAGAAGCTAACATTTCCACAAATTACATGAATGATCAGCTGATCAGCTTCTAAAGTACCAACTGTGAATATGTAAATACTGTAAATCTGACGAGACGAAAGGATTAAAATGAGTTCATGTGAGAGTGTTTATATTGCATGAAATATGACCTACTGCAACTCAAAGATCACTGAGGGCAGACCCTTGTTTACAGTGACGCTGAGCTGAGAGTGTTTTTGAACAACCCACACACACACACACACACACACACACACACCGGAGAAAGACAGCACAGCAGCTGCGACCCTGAACACCAAGACAAACACACACACAGCACTTACACTGTGACTGTAATTCTCTCCAAACATGCTGCCAAAACATGACATGATGAGAGTGACAGTGTCCTACCTGTTCTCCTGAAGCTTCAGCTTGCACACAGCTAATCTAAAGACTCTGTGTTAGCATGACTGCCTTCGCTTCTTCCTGGATTGAGTCTCTTCCTGGTAAAATAAGCTGGGTGTCATGTGACTGCTCTGTGTCAGAAAACAGGAAGCAGGCTGAGGAGGCAGGCGAGTGCTTCAGGTCATATGCTGTGTTGTATATTGTGTCATTGTCACTCATTTGTTTATATTAATAACATTTCTGTGTTCGTTTCATCAGGTTCACCCTGATGTTGCCTCACAGAGGGACTGCTCATTGTATAAATGAACACATAATGACCATACTGGCCACACTTTCATGAAACAATACATTTGTTTATTGATTCATCTGCTCTAATAAGACATGGAGCCCCAACATGAGTTGTGTTGGGAAGGTTTGTCAGGTCATTTTCTCACTGATATACTGCATGAGGGAAAGTGACAATTTGAATTCCTTTGTATTTCATAGCAGGAATTGATTCGCCTTCACCTGTAGCTGGAGGCTCAGACATGCAGTGGTTCACCTTGAAATACAGGTTTTATCACATTCTGTCTCATAGTCCGTGTTATCTGTAGGTCACACTGCCATGAACATACCACCCACCGTTCTCCTATGCTATGAATGAGAAAAGAAACTGAGACTTACAGAGAGAACACTAGTCACATAGTTGAGTTTTCCATGCAAAATCCTCAAAGTTTCTGTCAAACACAGACTCCTTTACCCCAAGTGTGTGAAAGAAAGGTATCTTAGTATCCTTTCTTCTATTCCTGCTGCTGTCAGACTGTTTAACAAGCAGCACTGCTCTGAGGAGACGAGCTAAAGATGTTTTCTTAACCGTTTTTCTTTTTGATTTGTCAGCATTCTGCCTTTGTTATAGCGTATGGCATGAATTTCTGCAAGAATGTTTCTTTATTGACACTTTTTGCATTCCTTAGGGACACTTGAGCCACAAATGTCCACACACATAAAAACTGTCATAAAATCATCATATATTAATATTTTTTTCTGGGTTTTTGCACTAATATTTTAAATCACTTCAGCTCAGCTCAAACCTACCAGATAATTTTCAGGATTTTAACCCTTTAATTGCCAGTTTAAATATGTTTTGCCACTTGTTTTATTGAAAAAGCAACACATATTATGAGATATTTTTTCATAGACATACATGGGGGAGGGATGTGGCATTGTTTTATGAGTCTAGGAGATGTCAAAGATTAGCAATAACACTAATTCATTGCATTCATAGTATTTCTGCAGTTTGATATTACTTTACTCTTTAACTTTACTCCTCCGTGGGACCCTCATGGCAAAAATGCCTCATTGACTTTAAACTCACTGCCAGTACAACATATAAACGTGGATTCTGTAATGTTAGAATTTCATTTTGAATAAAATTAGTGAAATTTGACATTTCTACTGTCTTCTACTAGATTCAACTTTTTCCCATTGTAGCCTGATGCATTAAATTCTTATCTTCGCCAGTTATTTTATGGAGCCCTGTGACCACCAGTGTTAGCCTAAATGAATAAAATAAATGTATCATGTATGTATAATGTAATGCATAAATGTATTACAAATTTATAAAGTCATGGCAGAATTGACGACTAAATTGCCCATAGATGTGAGTGAGAGTGTGAGTGATTGCCTGTCTGTATATGTTAGCCCTGTGATAGGCTGCCAACCTGTCCTGGGTGTACCCCCCCTCTCACCCAGAGCCAGCACACCTACAGCCCCAGAGCAAGATAAGTGGTAGAAGATGGATGAATGAATGAATTCATAGCAGTTTTTGTGCATGTACATTTTTGGCTCAAGGGTCCCATGAGGGTAGTAAATGAAGGAGAGGTATTGTAGGTCCTTCCTTTGTGCTGCTGTCCAATTGCACAACAACCAGCACTGCTATTTGTCGACTAACTAAGATGTTTTGCTAAGTGTTTTATTTGTGCACAAAAACAACTTCATTTTGAAATGTTAATATACACAAGTCACTTCAAACAGTTGGTGCTGCCTCTGTCTTTGGGCCCATCGACCTCCTCCCACTGGGCCCATTCATTCCATTCACGCCCCACCCAGGTCAAGTGGGTAATGGGTGGCATTTTTTTTGAACTGACTCAAATAAATCACAGTTAACAAACTTCAAATGGAATGAAACAAGATTTATTTCTTGTTGAAATTGATAATTCTTGCTTTGGTTCTCAACATACACTGTCAGCTTCAATATAAAAACATGCAATAGTTAAAATCAATCATTTTTAGTATGTCACACAATTGAATGTCAGCCAGTCCAGCGGTGTGGCTCACTGTAGTGTTTTTAACCATCTTTGGACAACAGTGAAGCTCTACAGTATAGTGGAATAAAATATAAAGACTTTGACACACAATACTATGTTTACTATGAAGGACACATTCATTGTTGGTTTGGGTCTGCACATGGGACTTGTTGACTGTAAGAAAAATATAGAACATCAGCACATCTTTTAAAGCAGAATAACTCAAAACAGGTACAGTACAGTACAAAGTACACACTAGTGGCCACATTTATGACAACAGACCTGTATGTGTTGTGTTAAAATGGATTGATCATAGCAAAGACATAAGCCACAGGCAGCTGCAGCCCAATATTGACTAGATGCCATTTTCCCATCCCTAACGCTCCCAGAACTAACCCTGCTATTGTCCCCACAGTTCCTGGCCATGAGGACCACCTCCCAGCCAGAGCTGCCACTGCACCCACAGACACCCCCGTTGCGCCCACCATCCCTAGGAGTGCCCCGGCTTTCCCCCCTTCTCCCAGCACCGGGGCTAAAACCTCCACCCCAGCAAGTAGACCCAGGGCCACTAAAGCTGCCCCTGCTATGACTCTCAACTCTCCAGCAGCTCGCCTCACCAGCGCCCCTCCAATTGTCGCCCCCAAACCTATCTCACACACTTTTGCCACAAAAAACGCTGCGTTCAAGGCTTCCAGGGAGGACTGCTGGTTCATACGAGCGCTGATGTTTTCTCTGGAAGGTGCCTGCCCTGCCGCTCTCATCTTCTTGGCCGAGATCACGGCCAGCTGCCCGGCGTGGAGGGTGAGCAAGGCGATGACGAATGTAGCCAACATTCCCATGCATCCAACCAGCATCCAGTACTTAAAGTCAGAGGATTTCAGAAGAAAATAGGCTATGATTGCAACCAAAGCCAGAAGTACTAGAAACACAGACTGGTGGCCTCCGTAGCCAAACACTCCAAACCCTGATGTTACTATGGCAACCACTGTCATTGGTATCCCTGAGAAAGCCAAGAAGTCCACATGTTTGACCACCACGGTGTTGATCCAGTCTTGGATGGTTCTTTGCTCCATCTCCGCCTCTTCATTCATCATCTTCTTCCTCTCTATCTCCTCTCTCCACCTTCGCTCGGTGGCCCATGTTGTCTCGGGCTCCATCCCACTGGTGCTGCCTCCCTTCTCCAGCATCAGAATCTTCTGCTCCATCTGCTCAGCCACTCTTTGTCTCTGCTGCGACTCGCTAATCTCAATCTGTTCCCTCTCACTGGCCCAGCTGTTGGATCGTAGAGTGCAACAGGCCTCTCCCTGCTTCCAGAGGAGCTTAAATACAAAGTTCAGGGGAGGTTTGAGCATGGTGAATATGCTCAGTGCCCACAGGAGGCCCATCATGCCGTGATTCTTCACAATCCATTCGATAGCAATCCCAAGGGTGGCCCCGCTAAGAGTGGTCCCTAGAGCCCAGGCGACGCCCGCTGATGCCCACAAGCCAACAGAGTCTGCGTGGGAGCCACCACAGCTTCTCGCGGCCACAAACACTGAAGCTATCGCCGCCGCCAAAATCACACCAGCAACCACCGCAGTCATCGCCGTGGTCAGTGCTGTGGCTCCAATGAGGGTCCCCAGCCCCAGAGCACCCACCGTCCTGACTTCTTCCATAATTGGCTTCAGAGGACCTGCTGAAGTCATCACTGACAGGATCTTGTCCACTGGGTCCTCGGTGGCTCCCAGTACACAGCCTCCCACCGCTCCCAATGCAAACCCCAAACACGCCTCCATCTGAGGGCTCCTAGCTCCTGAAACATGACAACAACACAACTGTCAACTGCTATATAGAATTTCCATGGGATGTGATGTTAGTGAGGTTTGTCTACTTACACCTTGGGCTACTTGGTTTCTGTTTAATTTTAAGCGTTTACTTATATCTGAATAGCTGAGAAGGGTAGTCCAGATTTTTGTTCTGGTTGTACAGTATGGTTGTAACAGCACAAAAGCTAGCCTGTGTATGACTGTGGACGGGTCAGCAGCAAAATGTTTTTTAGCCAAAAAGGCAAAACTAATGAAATATTATTAGGGATATTAAGAATATGTTCACTGCTTTAAATTGCCTTCAGACAAGTCTTTTCTGACGGGAAGCCATCACTTTACCCAGGAACAGCAATTTTCAGTTTGTTTTATGACTTCAGTAAATTCAAACTAACCCATTCAAGCACGGAAATCACAAAATGCTCTAACTAATCTTATTCTAGGACTTATGATAATTCCTAAAATGTAAAATCTTTAAATCACCTCAGTACAGAGTAGCAGAATTCTTATCTCTTCACTCAGATGTAGCAGATACTGACTAGACACATGGTTGCGTACAAGCCTGCAGTCAGACACTCTCAACAGACAGGTTGATCCGGTCTAACCAGCAGAGACAGCATGCTGCCATGATTCCTATCCGTACGCACTCTGCATGTGACTTCAACACATGAGATGACATTTCATGCCTCGGATAGTGAAGGTAAAAAGACTGAACAATAGGAAAAGTAAAGGTCTGATTAGTGTTCGTGCTGTTATTGTAACCCCTCCACGGTCAGTAAAATGATGTGTATAACTGTAGGAAACTAAACCACAAAAGAAACACCCTTACACAACACAATGTTAACTCTGTGTGTGTGAAGTTAAACACAGCTAACACAATCATACACTACATGATTCAGTCATTAACAGAGAGATGAATTAAAATACTCATTTAGAAAGTCTGGAGTGTATTTACCCTGTCGGATCAGAGCCATGTTCTTCTGAGATGGTCAGCAGACTGGAGAATCCTCCTCCCCCAGAGTCCTGTCACGCTTGCTTCAGACCTGTTTCCTAAATGAGTCAACAGCACCCTGTGGGTCATTAAATATGCCAGAAGCCTCTTCTTTCTCCCTGCTTATATGACACACAGGCCCACACAGGACACACCCACTACCGGTTAGTCCTTTTTGTATCCTCTCTTCAGGTGATCCTAATCTTTCAGGATCTCTTCAGGCAGCATTCCTGTCAACTGTCATGTCATCCGTCATCTTCCTCATCCTGTCTTATCTTCCTCATTCTGTCCATCACTGCCTTCCACCTGCTCCTCTGAGAACTGGTTTTGAGAAGATGATGCATGATTTCATCTTGTCACAGATTGTGGTGTTTCTGTAGAAAAGGTTGAGGACCACAAACCTCCACAACAGGCTGCACAACTCCATTTGTTATTTATTATGGAATTGAAATTGCCTTAAATGTTTTCATTTAATAGTTTTCAATTAAAAGAAAATCATGCTAATGTTTGGACAATAGTATATTTCTTCAATTTGTAATGTGTGCAGGCGTAAACAATCATAACTTGACATGATTTGGTACACAAAACTGACAAAGAATCCACGCTCAAAAATCAAATGATACACAACACCTGTTGATAGAATCAGTTTGCATGTGTGTTTCTTTTGAAATGGAAATTTATATCCCAAAGTTGAATCTATTATTGGAGGAGCTGATAACATTACAGATCAGATGTCCAGCTGTCAGGTAGCACTTTATATTACATTTCGACAACACCATGATGATAATAGTGGGGTATAGGTTGGTAACAATAAGGGACTATAATAGTAATATCATGTTATTATTATAGTAATAACAAGGTAATAGCTTGGCAATCACAAGGCTATAATGAGTATATATGGCTCACATTAGGCTGAAATTTATGTAACAGGGTCATAAAGTGTTTAAAGGTGTAGTAGTGATGTGGGAGAAAGCGAGTAGTGAGGTTGTTGATATTTCAAGTGCAAACAAATACATCAAATATGTCTGACCGGTGCACTAGTAAGAGCCCAGGCTGTGGATTGAAACCAGATTTTTTTTCAGCAAGCTTGTAGAAGTGACAGTTTGCAGATAGTGAGGAGAAATGGTGATTTTGAAAAAAAAGTGCATCAGATTATGATCATTAACCATACCGTTAAAGGACAGGGAAATAATTAGGAAACACATCTAACGATGCCAATAAAGCAAAACTGTTAGTAATTGTAAGGAAATATTTTTGGAAAAAATATGGTAACTTGCTAATGATAAGATGGTTTTATGAGTGCAATGTTATGATTAAAAAATGTAATATGGTGACATTAATAAAGATTATTGGAAGCAATAATTGGTAATACCATATTATAAGGCAGAAATTCAATCTCCCAGGTTTCAAACATATGTTATTTGTTTTAATGCTAAGCCTTATTACCTGGAAACACGTGAGGTAGTTTCATTGTAATAACCATGAATCACGGCTGTAAAATGCTAAACTGTTTAGGGTTAGGTTTAGGGTTAGGGCATTGAATTTCATGGTAATATCAGATTGCATCACATACTAAGAGGTATAATGATTAACTGGAAACACTTGAAACACTAAACACATCTGTTAATATCTTATAAGCCATAAATTGCGGATGCAAAATGCTAAACAATCTGTTACTGAATTTACTTTTTAAAATTGAAAATCAAGGGTCAAAGAACCATTGGTTAACTATGAATTTAATAACCGTGAATTCATCACCCATGAGCACCAAACCACCACGTGTTTACTGAAAATTAGAAGGACAATAATCACAACAAAGATGATTCTGTTGGCAGTTATTTGAACAACAATCTTGCAGAAAAGATGATTTTTTAGAAAATACATCCTTGATGAAAATTCTTTTATGATGCTGGTAGCAGACAGCAATGGTGCGGAAAAACTAAGTATATTACCTCATTATTATCATCTCATTAACATCACAGTAGATTTTTAAATCATAACATTGCACTCATAAAACCATCTTATCATTAGCAAGTTACCATATTGTCTCCAAAATATTACCATAGTATTACTTAACAGTTTTGATTTATTGGCATTGTTAGATGTGTTTCCTAATTATTGACCTGTCCTTTAAGCTCCTTATTACCCTGTTACATGAATTCCAGCCTAATGTTACCAGTATATATCCACTGATATTACCTAGCTATTATCTTGTTATTATTATGGTAATAACATGCTACTATAATATTACCTTATTGCTACCAATGTATTACCCCACTATTACCATGCTGTTACTGACCTGTAATGTTAAGTGCTAGCAATTCACATTCACATTCACATTCTGACATCACACCTATCAGAGCACCAGGAATTATTTTTAGAAAAAGAGACATTTAAAAAATGTACAGTTCTTCAGAAGACACTATGATGACATTATTTACCATGATATAGTTGCTATTTCCGATGACCGTTATAGGCTGAGCTAGAAGTTACAGTAGCAGAAATTAGTTATCAACTACATTTTGAAGTATCCATATTGACAAGGATATTTCCTGTTATTGCTAATGACAAACTTTGAATTGTGTTAATGAAAAGACTTCATTAGTGTCCATAGGACACCCTGATTGCCTTCATTATTATTATTTGGATGGCCAGTGTAACTCCATAAAGTCCTGCAGATCCCAGACCAGCTGTCAGGAGTCCAGCAGCCCCCAACACTACAGCTCCCATCATCACCACGCCAAGAACCGCATAACTCAGGGCATCCTCCTGTAACACTTTGGTCCCACCATCGACCTCTGGACTGCTTAGCAGCTCGCGGGCCAACGGCAAAATCAAAGGTACAGCAGTATTATTGGATGAGCGTATGACAACCAGTCCTAGAGAGACCCCAGAGGCTGCAGCAAGGCCAGAGATTAGTCCAAATTCTCCTCCTGCACCCAGACACCACTCAGTGACACTGTGAAGATTTGTGTGCTGGTTGTCTACATCCAGATTGTACAGGACCACAGCTGCAGGGACAGAGATCCACAACGACAGCCCTTCAACTCTGTCTGCCTCCCAGAAGCTGACTGACATCACACCTATCAGAGCACCAGTCAGCCCAGTCAGCAGCTCCACCGTATACACCCAAGACCGAACGGCGTAAAACGTTTCATAAAAAAGAGGCGTTTCTCTGGAGTAACTTGTAATCTCTAGTCCGAGCAGGAGTCCAGTGAACGGCACCAACAGCATAAAGCTAAGTGTCACGAATGCAGTGGGCTTCTTGAAGGCTAGCTTATCAACCAGAAAGCCAATCAGAAATGCTGCTGGGAGCAAAAGGATAATGGCAAAACTTAATCGAGGTTGACTAGAATCAAAAAACTGACTGGACCAGACACCGAGCTGCATCGTGATGAACACCACAGCAGAGAAAGCGAGCATTCGTGCTGGAGTTGCTGCTGTTTGTTGTTGCTTATCTATGAAGAGCAAGATGAAGCTAAGGACAAACCCTGTTGCACAGAGACCTTTCACGCCCAGGGCCATCAGTGTCGCGGAGGCTGACCCGATGAAAGCCCCTGAAATTCCACATCCCAGGAACACGGTGAGCCCCATGCAGCCTGTCTTCAAGAACGGTCGAGCTTGGGTTTTCATCATGGCCACAGTAGATCCCATCGCAATTCCACAAGCCATAGAGAAGAAAGCCAGACAGAGTCCAAGACACCCCAAGACAGATGACATTCCATCCAGACCCATTATCTGAACAAGACCGTGAGCTTTAGGATACCACGTCACAGTGAGCACCTCTCCTGCTCTCTCTGCTGCCAGCTTTAGTGCAAATCCTGCAGCACACACTTTGACTGGCACTCCCAGTAGCACCTCTGTCAGACATAAAGAAACATTTTTATCAGTAATTGTAATCTTAGGAAATTTCTCTGTCCCCACAACCTGACAAAATAACATACTGTACCCATTCCAGTGGTGTCTTGGTAGCCTTCACTCTAGCAGCAGGAGTTAAGTCCAAATGTAAAACAAAAACTAAGCAGGTAAGAAGCCCTGTGTATTTATGCGTATAGGGGAACTGAAAGAGAAAGTTAAAGACTTGTTTATGGCCAGTGTCTTAAAGGAGCCAGACACACAAAATAACTAACACCTGGTGTGAAACATATGAGAAACAGCTTCTAGTCAACTCGTGAATGAATTAGAGAGATCATTCAGTCAAACAGAGTGATTCTTCTGACTGAAAAGAGAGATAACATCAAAGTGGCAGCAGGACTTGGAGGTTTCTGACATGGAGAGTCCAGCTGTGATATGGCCTATGATCTGTAGAAACTGTGTTAGTAGAGTTGGAATTACTTAGTAAACTAAAGCAAGAAATAAACACGCATATGAGTATGTCCAGACTTTTACTGAAATACAGGTTCTGCTTTACAGTTGCTTTGCAGCCACAGTTGAAATATACAATAGCCTACTGAGCTCAGGAAATCAGTGGAACACATGTACAACACAAAACAGAGTGGGTCAGAAAAGTGGAGACCATCATATTTTGTTTACTGCAATTTCCCAGCTTGGGATCAATAAAGTATATCTATCTACCTATCTTAAGAACAGCACACTGTAATATGAATGCACACAGGAACCCCAGAACATGCATTGGTCAGTTTAGGAATACATCACAGAGAAAGAGCATTGATGGAAGAAACAGGCCAGGTTTAAAGAGCTTATAGAGTGTAGTGGAGGTGGACAAGGCAGAAGGTGTCTGGTCCGCAGGTCTGACACACTGGCTGGACAGTGTAGGAGTGAATTGACTCCAGAAGATGGCAGTGACGCCACACTGAAGATGGCAGCTGACGTTAAACCTCAAGTGAGAAGAAGAAGAAGAAAAAAAGAACTAGACGAAGAAGAGGGCGGAACCAGTCCTCTCCCAGATTGATGTCATACAAGCGCGGGCATTGAGACTTTGCTTAGGTGCCATGAAAACAGCCCCAGTATGTTCCCTTCAGGTGGAAGCGGGAGAGATGCCATTGTGGCTCAGACGGAAACAACTAATGGC
>JBCAUF010000343.1:5491554-5510008 GCA_038406115.1 Haemulon aurolineatum
AATGACATCACAATAAGCAAAAATATCAATGTATGCTTTGGCGAACCATTTCTATTGCAGTTTTCAAAGGGTTAAAAAGGGTTTCTCAGAAGCAAATGGTTCCAGGTAGAACCTCAGTCCTTGTAGAAGAACCCTTATTTCTAAGAGTGTAGCCAGCTGATTGGTCGACCAGCCTGCTACAACTAACAACAACTGGTGCAGAGACTCCATGAGTTTGAGCAGTAGACATTAACAGATTATTGGGACAGTAAGCGTTTGGGTCACAGAGCGTACCGAACCGACCGTCCCACGCCGAACCGCACCGAGCACACGCTCCGCTCCGCCCGCCGTCTGCCCCGTGCATGTGTGCGCTCCTGTGCGCCTGTTTTAATTCACGTGGAAACGATCCCAAGTCGTACGATGCCTCTGCACACACATGCACGCCTGCGCTCTGTCTGTTGCTGGGAACTCTGGGCCTGTGGAGACTGACAGGCCGTGGTGGATGGGCCTTCAAAGCGCTGGGTATTTTTAGTTCCCAGGGATTATGTGCAGAGTTGTTTTCAATTTGCTATTGGCAGGTGAGCGGCTGGGTGGAGGCGTCTGCAGGGAACCAGACAGGCGGGAGCTCACATTCCCTCACTGTAGATCCTTTTCTCTCTCTCTCTCTCTCTCTCTCTCTCTCTCTCTCTCTCTCTCAGTCACTCGTCGTATTCTCAGACTTTTCTTCTCCCACTCCTGACACCTCCCTCCCCTCGTCCCCCTGTCCCCCCCGTCTCTCTTGCTGTTTCCTTCATTTCCTCTTGGCTGCCGTGCGTCTGTAGCGGTCTGCTCCTATCTGCTGCACTCTTTATCATTCTTTCATTCATCTTCATCTGCTCGGTTGCCATTACTCCGTGTGTCTGCTTTCCTTTCCCATAAATCTCCCCTATAAGCAGCGACAATGATTCACTGTCACCGCACGGGATTCTTTAGTCTTCGACAAAAAAATTTGAATTTGTTGTTTTTATTGTTATCTTCCTAAAATCTGTCCAGTGTCCTCTTACCGTCCGCCGGCCAATATCCAGATGAGAGAGGATCTGATTTGATGAGAATGTCGATAGCTCATCTGAGTGACCTCGAAGCGATGAGTGTGTGAGCTCTCAGGCTGCAGACAGGCAGCAGGTTAACGGCCTCAGGTGGAGTCTGGAGGGAATACCTGCAGCACCGCTAAAGGCAGGAGAGGTATTTCCGTCTCCTCAGGATGTTTTCAGGATTTTTTTACTCGCTTCCGAGCGTAAAGTGCGCCTCGTCGGCTGCATCACCGCCGCCCTCTGCACTGAAGCACGGCTGACCTTCGTTTGCATGTAGCAGAGAGGAGGAATGCGCTCTGATGTGTTTAACAGACACAAAGTGTAAATGGAAGATTTGATTTGGATTTTCTATGAACATGAAAACAAAACCAACTGTTTTTCTGATTTCATATATCATGTTCGGCTTTTTCACTCTGTCACAACTTATTCACCCTCTTATAAGCTTCTCTTCCCCGTGCATGTCTTACAGAAGTGAGAAATTCTCAAAAGTAGGTCAAATAGTTTTCCCTCAAGTCAGTCCCGGCGTTTCAGCCCCGCAGACCAATATTCAGTCCCTGTTTCCATTCTCAAATGGTAAAAGTGATTCTGAGGTAGTAAACAGTTGCATCCGGTAATAAATCTGACTTTGGGGGAACTGCACCATGCCAACACAGAGAAAAAACAAAAACAACACAAAGAAAATGAGTATCTCCTCATAAAATATAAACAGTTTAATATTATGTTTTATTAAATCTACATGTTTTGGAGTGAAGGTCTCCATGACAACCGAAATATTTAAAATATTCCACAAAACACCCAATAATATCACCATATGTGTGTGAGGAGAGAGAGAGAGAGTGATGATAATGATGGTGATGTCGGTGCCAGAACCCACTACCAGTGCTGAGGAGACACATGTGCACATGTGGATTTCTTCATGCCAATACATCTGCAAAAGCAGTCACAGCTGAATTCCGAACAGCTCGGGATCACAGTGTAATTATTTCACAGCAAATGTTTTCATTTATGCATTCCCACACTTTGAGTCTGTTATTGTTCAGCTCATGGGCAGAGATGAATAATATGGCTACCACCTGTTCCGGTCATGAAGGAGAACCGAGGTTTGGAAAGTGAAACGTGAAATGGTAAAAACCCTTTCATGGCCTGAGTTTAAAAGGGCTGAGCTGGAGCTTCGAGGCTGCCTAAATCCTCAATAATCGACTCCAAATGAAACAGTTTTAGCTCAAATTGTTTCTTCCCGTCTTCAAGGTCAGATGTTTGCCCACTGCAGGTGTCCTGCTCGGCCCGGGCCAAGACAATAATGACCCTTTCATGTTGCAGCCTCCAACTCCCTGACAGTGTGTAAAGTAGCCCTGTAAAGTTGAGGCCAGCCGCAGCTGAATCATTACAATCTTTTCCTCGGGAACCGTGAAGTCCGGCTCAGTGCGGAAAGACCGGAGAGTTTGGTCAGCTGCGACCTGTAACCGACACATCCGCGCCTCGGGAAGTGGATCTGTGGTCAGCTGAGGTCAGGGGGCTGCCGGGGAGGGGCTATCCTGCCACGCTGCTGCGGATTTCATGACCTCAGCTTCCATCGCGGTCACAACCCCGGCTCCACAGACCCGCTGAATCAAACCGTTACTTTGAGTTCTAACCATAACACATGTTGAAGTGGCTGAAATGATGTGCACAGGTGAGCGTTACAGGGACAGACCTCAGTAATAGACTGCATTATTATTAAGTGTTTCACACATATAAAACACTGATGGACCGCAAGACTGTCAGTCTGTTTGTACAAACAGAAAACTTTTTTTTTTTTTTTTTTTTTAATTTATTTACACCTCGTGGGAAATATAGCAACATACAGAGAACAAACGGTGTATGTAAATAACAGAAAACAACAACAAACATACAGCAGACATACAAACAGCAAACTGTGAGCGTATACATAAGACAACATATGATGTGAATAAGTGGGAGTGTGTGTGTGCAAAGGTGTGATGTGACTGTATCATGAGTGTTAAATTTGGTATAATAATAAATCATTTTAAGCGACATAAATACTATTTAGATGTATATAGTATGGATAATCTGGTACTAAATTGATAAAAGAAAGAAAAAATAAATAAATAAATATAATAAAATATATATATAAATAAATAAAAAATACAAAAAATTAGATAAAAAATAACAATATCAACAAAAAAGACAAACAAATAAAAAGGAAAAAAAACACCTTGCTATGGTTGTTGCTATAGTTGTGTTTATTGTAGTTGCTAATTAATACCTATATAGGCATTGAAGACAAACAAACAAAACGACCCTGCTTTGATTATTGTAGCTGTGATAGTTATAATTTCTACACTTGGGTTTGAAAACTGTTTTGAGATTGGGTGAAAATCTGTGCAGATGTTAAATATTAAGTCCGTTTATGAAAACAGAGCTGGCATGAAAATGAGCTCTGATAGCCTGCAAACTAGATTTAGCCTGAAGGCTCTCAGATGACCGGATGGTCATAATAATCATAATCGTTCAGAGGAACAGTCTTCAGTCTCTCAGCACCCAGCAGCTTTGACATCTCTGCAGCATTTTAAATCTGAAGTGTGTACTTTTGGAAGATAAATCTATAATAAATAAATAGTACACTCTTGCTTGATGTGCAAATCTGCAAGTGCAACCAATTTATGTCTGAATATATTTCTGAAACTACAGAAAGGAAGTAACTTTAACTACCACTTTAACAGCAGGATGGACACACACGTGTATAAACAGTATTAGCTCCACAGCAGCTGCAGACACTAACAGACAGTAACACACAGAGCAGCACAGTTTTGACACCGTGCACAGTGCGCACACGCCTTAACTCCACTCAGGCCCAATGAGTTAGTTGCTCAACCGCAAAAATCATGGGATTGGCTCCTCCACCAGAACACGCATGGCAATGATTTGCTGTTGCACGCTTTCAGTTCAAACAGATGATGATCGTGCATTTCCGGATAATCCATGAAAAGTACTGCCTTAACCTCTGTATGCTCTACGCCTAAAACAAAAAAAAAACATTGGAGGAAGCAAAGACTAAAAGTTAGCATGAGAAGAGGCCTGTGTACTGTGAGAGCATGAGACCTGTCAGTCATCGTGTTAGTCACTATTGAACTTAACTGCCATCGACTGCATTTTGACATGGATGGCCAAATGTCCCATCTTGCAGCATTAACAGAAGTGAAAAATAATTTGTATATAATGTAAAATTAAGAGTCCTTGGGGGAGGTTACCAGAAGACTGTGGAGTGCAGATCTCCATGTGTGGTGGACAGGGCGTGTCAGGCAGACTGTGTGTCCATCATGTATGCATGAAAGTAGTGGAATGACTGTGAGACAATACACAGGTTACATCATCTAGAATATGCAAAAAAAAAAACTAGCCTGACTGCCACATAGACCTAGCGAAAAAATATTGCAGACTGAAGCAGATGTTGATCACTGCTTTATATACAGTACAGGCCACACCTTCTCATTCAATGTGTTTCTTTTATTTTCACGACTATTTACATTGTAGATTCTCACTGAAGGCATCATTTCAGTGAGAATCTACAATGTAAATAGTCGTGAAAATAAAGGAAACGCATTGAGTGTGTCCAAACTTTTGGCCTACATATATATATATATATATATATATATATATATATATGTGTGTATACTGACATGACTGAATACTGCAGAGCGGTAGACCAAGTGGACCCAGATGCATGAGATGCGTCCTGGCAGTACAGTATTTAATGATCAGTCCCAGCAAAGGTGCAGACAAAATCCAAAAACTTGGGCTGAGGAGACAGGTAGCAAACAGAGCAGAACAGACTACACGTGAAACAACAGTCGACAAAAGGCGGGAAAAAGGCAAAGACAGGAAGTACTTGTGTGCTTGTGGCATGGAAATAACATGGATGGTCATGTGACAAAGAATTTCCCTTACGGGACAATAAAGTCTAAAGTCTAAGTACAGCAAGACACAACGCACAAGGACAGCAATTAAAACATAAGGATAGATAGAGATTTCTTCAAAAGACAGTGGTTCCCAGACCGGGGTTCTGGGGACACTCAGAGGTCTTTGATGTCCCTCCAGAACGTATCCAGAATGAGGAATAGTTTCAAAAACTATAATTCTATTCACTAGAAAAGACCCCAATTAGACAATATTTAGGAATGACCACTCTAATCATAGGTTTCACTCTCACCATTGCAGTCTCCCTCTGTGCAGTGCAGCCTAATGCTGTTTTCATATTGCATTTCATATGGAAAAGATGTAGTAATGACACATTGGCCAGAGGTCCAGCACTGAGAGTGGTACTAACTCTGTCATTGCAGAGTGGAAGAGCTCCATGAAGTCGTGGTTTCTGCTGACAAAGCCACCAGTCATGGAGTTTGTAGGCTGGGGAGGAGGCGGCGGCCAAGCGCAGCACTCTCAGCCCCTCAGGAAGGAAGCCTGCATTTGATGGATCCTCACACAGGTTTCCTATGAACTCCAAGGTCCTTCAGCCGGGAAGATGTTCAGGGTTTTATTATTTCACATAGAGTGGTCAGTGACAGATGGCCCCGCTCCACTCCCGGCTCACAATTCAAACAGTTCTTGGGGGATTTCTGCCTATTGTAATGGAATTGTAAAATGTGAGTGTAATGTGAAGGAATTCTAAAAACATAAGGCATGTAATGCAACTTTACTGGAGGTAAATGGAGAGAGTTCTCCAAAGGATCTCCATCACAGAAAATGTTCGATGTTTGATGTCCTTGCAGAGGGATCAACAGGAGAGTGAAACTTTGGATAAAAGCAACCGATTGAGATGGGTCTGTGTTTTCTTCTTAAGATCTCATTCACTTCTTTCCACTTTGATTGCTGATCCTCAGCCTGTTGGTGAAGGGTAGACACACGCTGATCATCACAGACCTGTTCTCGCTCAATCTTGTGTGGCTGAACGCCACTTGTCCCTCTAAGAAGTTGGACGCCGACCGCACAGGGCCACGTAACTAGTTAGCATGCCGGAGTCTCGTTCGTTGTCGGAATTAACCAGACAAATCGCTCCACCAACTAAGAACGGCCATGCACCACCACCCACAGAATCGAGAAAGAGCTATCAATCTGTCGATCCTTTCCGTGTCCGGGACGGGTGAGGTTTCCTGTGTTGAGTCAAATGTGCCCTTCCATCAATTCCTTTCAGTTTCAGTTTTGCAACCTGGAACCCAAAGACTTTGGTTTCACAGACGCTATTCGGCCGGTCATGGGAATGCTAGTTGGCATAGTTTATGGTTGGAACTATGGTGATATCTGATCATCTTCGAACCTCCTTACTAAGGACCTTCAACATTTTTAAGGGACCCATACCAGTTACTTTAAAAGGAACACACACAATAGTTTCTGTGAAATTCATGGTGATGGGAGCGGAGGAGGATAACTCCACTCATTTTGCAGGACAGGTAAAACACATAAACCCAATGAGCATCTTGTATAGTCACATTAGCTTTCAGCTACATATTAACAGCTCGTTTGACCAACAGAAGACAATCACTGACTGTCTGCACTTCTTTCACTTGTGTTTTGTCCACACAACACATGCTTGAGTGCTTTGCCATTCCTTTTTGAGGTAATGGGAGTGATGAGTAATGAAGTGACTGATTACAGGGATCAGGGGCCGCATGTCGGCTGTGTGTGACAGCTCTCATGTGACATCAGCTTTTTTCTCAGAGGGAGGAACAGCATGAAAGAGCAGCTTCCATGTCACTGTGTGTGAGCGATGGTGCACGTGATATGACATCACTCGCCCCACTCCTGTCTTGGACTCGTTAGTTTGCTGGAGCGATGCACACACACACACACACACACACACACACACACACATAGACAGACCAACAATAGTGCCAGTCGCGGTGCATCATTTGTGGGTAAATCAGTGGTAATGTGGGCTGACTCAGTCATGCAGTGATTTGCTTCCACCCCACACCTTCAACCAACCAACCCCTGGAATTTCACCGCAGACCTCATGAATACCCAACTGTATATCAACTGGCACTCCACTCACTGCACTCAACTCAACTTATTTATATTAAGCCCCAGGAGCAGACCCGCTGTGTGTCTTGCTCGTGTCCAGGGGCATGTTTTGAAGAACAGCTATAGTTTGAAATGGCCATACACAAGTGTTCTGACCATCACACTGCCTTCACTCTACCTTCTACTCTGACCATCCAAAGTCAACCAGGGTCAAACAAGGACCCAGCGACTAGCTCAGCTGAGCCCGACAGCTCAATTTGAATGTGAATGTTAAGAGGCCAAGCTTGCAACAAACAGGTATCTTTGGAATGGGCACTGCACTAGTTGATATAGAACCAAATACTAAAGCACTGCAGACTGAAGTCTCTGTTGAAAAAAAGATGCCTAGATACATCTATATGCTTCTCACATGTCCTCTATGAAGCATCTGTATCATCACTGCACTTTATTATTAACTATGATGAACTGATCATGGGCTGTCTCACTGTCTCACCCTCTTCATCTCCTTGCAGTTCTCATGCATTAGTTCCAGGTTGTTGACTGTGAAGTCAAAAAAAAAGCTTTGCTTCCTGGAATCCATCTATCCTAGAGCAATGTGGGAAACTGAAAATCCAATGCTTCAAATCTCTACCTTCACGAGGGAGTGGCTGTGGCTCAGGAGGTAGAGCAGATGTAACTGTTGAACAGTATCTTATTACAAACCCGTGGGCATTACTCTCCTCATGGACAAGCTTCCACCTTTCTGGGAAGGCCACCAGATCTTGGCCCGTGGCTGCAGGGATTTGCCCACAGTCATTAATGACCTTCAGCCATCCTTCACCATCACCACGCACCTCAAATGACACCCCACACTGGACTGAACCCCACCTCCATCCATGCCATGTCAACTAGGCTTGGGCGATAGGTCAAAAATTTCCAATCGGCCACTGTCTCCCTTTAAATCGGCGATTGACGATATATTCGGCAGTTATGTCACGTTGGTGGAGTGCACGTGTCGGGATCAATATTTGGGATTACTTTGGATTCACGCCAGATGCAACCAGCAAGCCCCAGGACACAAGTCATATATAAGTCATATTTCTTTTAGTTCATTGTTTCCCGCATGAGATCATGTCAGAATGAACACGGACCGGACCCCCCTCCCGCCCCTGCGTCTCCGCTCACAGCTGGGAGGGATAACGGGACAACACAGGCTACCTGTCCTATTAAAACGATCCAGATCCAATTTACGCACGCTTTGAATTGTGCTCCATGTAAATTACAGTTGAATTCTGTGGAGGCAGACCATTAATTTGGCAAAACAAAATGCTAAAAAAATCGCCCAGACTATCGCCAAAAATTTAATCAACAGTAATGGACTCAGCCGATGGTCGATTGGCGATTCATTCGTCCTATCGCCCAAGCCTAATGTCAACTGTACACTCAGAGCAATGTCTGTGGTGAAAGCAGCAACAGAAACAGTAACTATTTGTCAAATTCCCTTCTGCAGCTTTATGCAACCCGGAACACAGTAGTAAGACTGACATTATCTCTGAGCATGGCATCAGCGCTGAATGGGGCACTGAGCTTCTCATGTGTTGGGATGTTTTGTTGACAGGAGTCACGGCTGGTTTGATGGTGTGTAGTTTTTGTTGTTGTTGTACTGAAAGCTGTTTTCCAAATCTAAATTCAGAGTGAAAATACTGAGAAAGAAAAAAAAATCAGTATTGAGTATCAAAATATTGGTTTCAGCCCTCTGGAAAACAGATATCAGTCCAAGCCAAGTACTGTGCTCTATTTGAAAAGGTCCGTGAGGATTAGTGGATATGTGTGTGCTTGTGAGTGTGTGTGAGTGTGTGTGTGTCTGCCCTCCACAGCATGTGTCAGCGTGGCCTCTTCTCAATACGCCCAGTGTTTTGCCGAAGCACAGCGGACTTATTCATGAGTCTCTGCAGCAGTTAATGTAAACAGTTCACCTTCAGTTGGCTCTCCATGAGCTGGAAGTGTGACTTTCTCTGTTGACGAATGGGAAGGAAATGAGAAAGAGCATCATTAGTCTTGGCTCATCTGCCTCAGCTGCTAACACTGCATACTGTTTAAAGTTGGCCACTGATCAGCACGAGAAGAACCAAAGGAATTAAACGTGTTGATATGTGCTTGTTTGATCAAAGAATTGCTTTAGAACTCATTCAGATGACACTTTTCCCATAGAGTAGTAAATACAGTTTTTTGATCAGAGTTTTTGCTGAAGGCCCTGCATCTCCATGTCCGGTTTTCTATAACAGACTGAGCTGCTTTCATCGGGTTCTTGTTGACCTGCTGCTCATACAACAGGTCCTGCTGACAGAAGTTTGAGTTGGATTCACTGATTTGGCAACGAATCAGATTGCTTGTGGAAGTGCAGGTCAATTGACTTTTCATTTAACCATCATCATGTAAAAATGGATTTGGTTATGAACAAGTACCTGCATAACTGCATGCCCATCAGCTTCAGCCTGACCTTAGTTTAGTGCAAATGACCAAATGTTTGCATGGTTACACATTAAACGATGAACACAGTGACAGTGACCTACTAATCATGAGCATGCTAGCGTTATTATTACAAGCATTTCATAATGCTGACATTAGCATTTAGGTGAAAACAGTGGTGTACTTCAGTGCAGCCTCACAGAGCCTCCAGTGTGTCTGCAGACTCTTACGCCCCTTTCAGTCGGCAAACATGGACGTGACCCAGATCCACTCGCCTTGAACCCATTCAGATGAGACAGCTGTCAGCCTGCTTCTCACTGACAGCAGAGACTCCAGTCTGCCGTGTAGCTCATAAACGATAAACCGCTGAATTACACTGAATTACATCCAATCTAAGCCTTACTGTGTCTGTCTGACAACAAACTACTACCATTTGCATTCCAAGTCTGTGGAAATGAGGAATACTTCACAACTGTAAATCTTGGAATTGCCTGTAGGTGTGAATGTGGCTCTATGTTTGTCTGATGGGATGGGCTCCAGACCTTCTTGACAGGTTGCACTGGAAGGACAGATAAGGGAAGAGAGACATAATTGAAGCACAACGCAGCAGCGGTATTTCGTGGGTGGCTGTGAGATTCTTGAGAGTTGGCTGGACAAATAGTCAGAAGCCGTGTTAGACATTAAATCCTTCCATAGGCTTCATTCTTCTGCTGCAGTGTGTGTGCTGTCTAGTCACTTACATACTACATCTCCACTCAGGGTGGAATTTCTTATCAGGCAAATAATAAGGATTTCCACTGAGTCAGTGGCTTCCTTAGTCACCAGATCTTGGCACAGGACTATACAAGTCTACTGAATGTGCATCCTAACCACATTTCATGTGGACTGCAGCATTTATTATTCATTTAGGTTGTGTTATAGCAATATGGCCGCCCTTTCATTTGTATGTGATAATTTGCACAGCCAGTGAATAAGTCAGTGCAGGCATCTGGCCAACCAGGAGGAGTTTGACAGTGCAGCAGCAATATTTGCAGGGTTCTTCTGTCAACCATCTGTTTTCATCAGTACAGTATGAACTGGGGTTCATCTATGAGGAGTGCTCTTCTCCAAAGTGCCAGACACTATCAGATGTGGTCGTCTGTCCACTCAGGTCAGTGACAGCAACGAACTGCAGTCAGGGCAAGACCTCCCTGAGGACGACAAGCTTCCCTGAGACAGTTTATGATGGTTGAAGGGTTTTATGGTTGCACCATTTGTCCAGGTGACTGCTCTTAGACCATCTTGCAGGTGAAGAAGTCTGATGTGGAGGTCCTGGGCTGTATTCTGGGTTGTGAGGGCAGTTGGTTTGACTGCCAGATTCTCAGAAACAGGTTTTGAGATGGCTTCTGCTAGTGAAACGAACATGCAGTTCACGGACAGCAGCTCTGGTGGACACTCCTGCAGTCGGTATGCTTCAAAATGTGCAACATCTGTGGCACCGTGCTGCTTGACGAAAGCACACTTATTAAAGTGGCCTTTTGTTGTGATCAGTCCAAGGCACACCTGAGTAATAATCATGCTGTTTAATCTTAATCTTGATATGTAACACCTGTCGATTGGATGGATTATCATGACAAAGGAGAAGTGTAGATAGGTCACATTTAATGATATATGATATTTTGTGAGCAGCAGAAAATATATTGAACAGAAGAAAAGTTCCTGTGTTCTAATTTATATTATCATCATAGCTGGAAGCAATCAAACATATTAAAGCAGTGTTAAAGCATACACAAGCATGGCTATATTCAACTATATTGAAAAATATGTGTGAAAATCCTTTTTCTTCTCCCTTTCTTTGTCTGTCTCTGTCGGCTGGACCCAGTGCATGTGTCTGGTTGGTTGCTGTGGTTGTGTACTCTTTCTAAACAAACCACAGTGTTTTGCTAATCCCAGGCTTCTGCCTTACGTTACAGCCATCAATTTAAGACCTCCGGGCCTCCTAATTCACCGTGCTGTGGGATGTTGTCAAACACTCCTCCACCACACACATGGTTTCCAGTATTATCCCCTGTGTGTGAGTGAGTGTGTGTGTGAGTGTGTGTGTGTTCTGCAGCATCTGTCAGACATGGCAACACATATGGCTGTCAGTGCTGCGCGTGTCACCCTGGTCCTGTGTAAGCGTTTGTCAAACACTTCCACACACATGGTTCTAAGTAGTATATGAAGGGGGATTGTGCTGCTGCTACTGTGCATGGCTGCTGTTGTACAAAGGGGGTGTGTGTTTGTCAGGGTTTCTCTGGTCTGGCTTTTAAAAGTCTGATGCCAGTGGAAATATAAAGCATTTAAACTGATCTTTTAAGGGGCATTCCACAGTTTTTATAATCAAGATCTGTTTATTGGTCACAGGGAGTACTAATCCTGTGGACACAGTTGTGTAATGTGGCTCTTGAGGACCTTTATCAAGTAGGACAAAATAGCCCTGGTGATGTCATAAAGACGTCATCTGGGTTATCTCGCTTCTGGGTTTGGGCCTATACATTCTTTAAAGAAAGCCTCAGACTTGAGGTGTGGAGTTTAACAATGTGGGCATTTACCTTGCAGGGACAGCCTTATCAACGTGCTATGAAGCTGCATTGTGGGAAATGTATGATCCAGTCTTTTTGGAATTTGACTCATACCACAGACTAAAAGCCCGGATATGTTTTCACCGTTTTTTTAATCAGTCTAATTATTAAATCAGTCTCTTGTTGAGTCTCATGTCTTCGTGGATGTGCAGTACTAAATTGCTGGAGTAGCCCATAATCCTGAGAAATGGTTCACCATTTCCTCCAAGGATGGATTTTAATCAGTTCAGAGCCAATGCTCTGCCCCTCCTCAAGAACAGCTTCTAGAACACAAACTAGGATGAAAATAGTGCATAACCTCAGGTCTCTACAGTATATCACACTTATACATCTGTCTCATAGTAATGCACATGCGCTCTGGACAAAAATATCAGTGTGATGTCATTACTTCTAAAGTTTCAGTTCAGTTGCTGAGTTAAATCTGGTCTTTTTTCCTTTGAAATTTCTTTATGTGAGAGCTGCAGGGAACCAATGTTGTCAACTTAGTTCTCATACATATTATCTTCAGTCAAACTGTGATGTCTAGATCTTTCCTTATTGTCATTTTGAATAGACTTTGAAATTAGACTTTATCCTAATTTCAAAGTGAACCTTTCCAGTCTCACATACATCATACCCATTCTTCCCTTTTCTTGTAGATGTCATCTCTCCTACACACTTCAACCCTTACTTCAGGCGACTGACATTTGATGTGTCCTCCATGGAGAAGAATGCCTCCAACCTGGTGAAGGCTGAGCTCAGGATCTTCCGTCTTCAAAACCCTGGGGCCCGGGTGTCTGAACAGCGCATTGAACTCTACCAGGTACGCACTTTCCTCTTGACTTGCATTCAGCAGCTACCAGGGTTCCTCACAAATGACTCAAGAGTCAATTTGGGGAATTATGCAGAATTGGCTGCCCTACTTCAGAAAAAAATCCCATTTAAGAATGAAATAATAACTATGTATAAATGTTGTCTTTTAATATCATGATGATATTGATTTTCCCTCATTTATGGAGTGTTATGGGGTTCATAATTGCACTGCTTAAACAGTACATGGAAAATGCATGTATGAGGGTCAGTCACCTTGTTTTCATTTACACTGATATCCTGGCAAGAAATCTGATCCATTAGCAATACCCGCTTATTCTTTGAAAGGTTGCTTTGGGGCTGGAACGAATGCCAACTTACAATAGGTTAGAGGCATGTTCGACCTTGGACAGGTCACCAGTCACTAACAGGGTGAACCAATAGAAATGGACAACCATTCACATAAATGGGCAGGAGGCCAAAATATTGTGATATTTATGATCCCATCTATCTTGACAAGAGCCTCTGACCCAGCTGAAGAGAAGCAGCCCCAAAGCAATATGCTACCAGTATGCTTCACACTTGGTATGGTGTTCCACACTATTGGCTTTGTGCCAAGTGTATCTTTTAGAATTAAAACTGAAAAATCCAACCTTTGTCTCATCAGACAATAAATCATTGTTCCATATGGTTTTGGATGACTGAATGCATCATTTGGCATTATTGAGACAAGCAATGCCATGGCAATCACATGCAAGTCGTGACCAGTTCCTGCCAGAAATTCCTGTAGTTCCCTCAGTGTTGCTGTTGGCCTTTTGGCAACCTCCTTGATAAGTTTTCTCCTCATCCTCTCATTAACTTCAGAGGGTCGTCCTGATCTTTGGAATGTCTCTCTGGTGCCACATTTTCTTTACTTTTCCAATTATTGGTTTTGAAAGTGATGCCTTCAGAGCCTTTAATACCCTCTCTATGCCCACTGCCACCTAGCCTTCTGCTAGCTGATGTTCCGTCTCGAAAACAAGATGGATGAGCTGAGAACCAGGATAACATCTCAACGTGAGATCAGAGAGTGCTGTGGTATTTACAGTACACACATTCACAAGTAAATTTCTTCAGCTTCAGGCACGTGAGATGCTCCAGCAGAAATAGACCTGGCGCATAAAGACCGTGGAGCCAGAGATGGATCCTGGCTTCCTATCCTACCCTTATCCACCTACTAATACTCAAACCTCATCAATAGAAAATCCACAAGCATGACTTACTGACAACAAATATTGGGAAGGACTGCACGTGAATAACACAGCTATGAGCATATACAAGTGTACTGTAAATATGAGCAGAATACAGCAGAGCAATGCCATGTTATTCTGCATGTTTTGGTCCAAAAGAGGAAAAAAATAAATAATGGAGCTGCAAGAACAGCAACTCTATGCATTGCACATACTAAACTTAATGCAGGTACCACTCACAAGGTTCCCGGGAAGACTGTTGCTAACACAGAGAAGTATTGAGGTTAGTGATTTGGCCCTGAAGTCACCCCCGGCTGCCTGTCTATCAGCCTGTCTGCACCATCCAGTTCCCATGCTCTGTTTACATCCAGATGAGCAGATGACAGCTGGGGTAAACACAGCTCCACACAGGGAGATTTTCTCAAACACAAACACAGCGCCTGTAAATGTGTGAGGGAGGAAGGGACCGGCCGGTACAAAGAGGGAGACCCGATAACATGCACCTCATACATCACACACACACACACACACACACTTAGTCATGTCTATACATAGCAAAACTTAACACCTTACCTAGAAATATTTGAAAATATTTGCCTCTGATGTGCAGTTTGGACTTGGCTGTGATAAATATCCTGTAGATGTTTCTATAGAGCAAGTGAGATGTGAGATTGAACAAAGAACTGCACAAGATTTTCTTTCTACATCAACACCTATGCCTAATTGTGCTCAGTTACTTACATCATTGTAGAGTTAGGGTTTTAAACAAGTTATAATTACGTCTACCATTTTGTTCATAGTGACACGCAAACCAATAGTGTGTGCAATCTGTTAGCACCCCTTATCAGGGATCTTAGTAAATCAGGCCCAAGGAGTCACTATTTTGCAGTGCATTTGCAATTATTGCATACAGATGTCTTCAGAAGGGGACCCTAAGCATGCTGATCCCCAACATTGTAGACTCATTCTAGGTATGGAATGTGAAATGTTGCATCTCTGGTGAGGAGGGAACTGGAGCTTGCTGTGTTTGCCTACACACTGCACAGCAGCTTGGAGTAGCCAGCCTTCTTGGAGTCTCTTGGTGGCGTCCCATAAGGGCCTCTGCTCTGAAGTCTATGGTTCTGTTGGAGGACTTCAACGCTCTTATGGGAAAAAAAATGGAGAAACCTCGGAGATGGCGTCTGTGCCACCCATGGATTGGCCATAACAAGCACTATGTTAGAGCACAGGGTTGTACATAAGTGTACTTGGTACCAGAGCAACTTAGGCTCAGTCGTTCAATGAGTGACTTTATGGTTTTATCATGAGATCTGTGGCCGTGTGTCTTAGACCTTCAGGTAAAGAGGAGAAGAGCTGTCAACTGATCACCACCTGGTGGTGAGTCTGATCAGGTGGTGGGGGAGACTGCCACATAGACCAGGTAAACCCAAACATGTAGTGTTCAATATATAATAACAATATAATGTATACAATGGTATGTCATTTTCACTTTTGGAGCTAGCTGAAATGTTTTTTCATTCATTATTGTACATGTATACAGAGGGCAGAGTAGTTGGTGTTCTTGTGTCAGTAAATCATGATATTAGTGCTTCTTGTTAATAATCATTAGTATTAAGGCACATGGCCAAGAGGGAGGGAATCAGGCTTGTAACCAGAGGGTCGCTGGTTTGTATCCTTTGACAGGTCAGTTTGACCTCAGTGGAACTGAACCTTAATTAACATCATTGGTGACACCTGTGTTCATTCTGCTCTGTCAGTATGGTTTGGTTGCCATGCATAAAGTCTATTGTGTTGCAAATCAACTTTTTAAAATCTCTTATGCTTTTCAAGATATGCATAATTTTTTCTGACTTTCTTTGTAATTGGAGTCAGTGTACAGTTTGGTCAAATACCCCATTTCATACCACTTCAAAACCCCTCTTCTGCATACATGTAGGCAATTCAAACTTTAAACAAGAAACTTCACTTTGACCTTTAGAAATTGTGTTCATTTAGAGACCACAAAAAACAAGAATACCATGTCATATTTTCACAGCATGATGTAGCTCAGCTCCACTTTTTTTGGTTTTCCGCTGTCAAAGATTGTGGATGTACCTGGTACTTACTTGGGTGTCATCTCTATTGAGATTCCAAGCAAGCTGAACTGACATTGCCTGGTGGAGTGAAGACACTGCAGAACACTGATTGTTCAGAAAGAATCGTTTTAGCAGGTGGGCCCAAAAGCATGATATGGCAAACTGGCTCAAGGGCAGTATTTTGCTGGTTGCTGATGAAAGGTTCTTGAAAGGAAAAGGTATCTTCTGTTGTGTCTGTGTTTATGTTGTGTTGAAGATGAGGTCATGGTAGTCAGTATGGGCAGGCTGATAGACATTAATTCTTTGCAAGTCAGTAAGTTTATGCTGTAGTCAAGTTTGTATGTAATTTGGGTCGGATTTTAATGAGATTGTCTTACTTCTGGAACACAACTTGTATTTTCTGGTTTCATATCAGCTCTCCACAGGTCTTTGGAGGACTGGAAGGGTTACAGAGTGAACATGTCAACCAAAAGAGTGTATCAGTCCTGTACCACAATCAAAAGGGTTTTAGGGTCTTAGCCCACCACACCATGAAAACTGTTTCTTTATATACTGTTTGTGCCTAAGTTTCAGTGTCTCCTCTGTCAGGTTTCCCACACAAGGAGATCTCAGTAAAAGCTCAGTTAAAGCAGCAGGAATAGTGTTTTACACATTAGACAGAGATGAGCCAACATAAACACATGGTTCTGAAGGACAGGAGAGTAACGGATGTCTGTCCAGCATCTGGTTATGCTCTCACTGCTCCTCCCAGACCTGGCCAATCAATCAGAGAGAAAAGAGCACACTGCTAGACCTCAACCAGCACCACAACCTGAAGCTACTGAGGCTGATTGTTTACATATTGTGTACTCTCTCATGATGCTTTGTGTGTGTGTTTTCTAAAACATGGCATATGGTTGAAATATTATCCAGGCTCCATTCAGAAGAAAATGAGTCTTCAATTATTAATATCTGCTTGAATTCAGACAATGACATCTTTATTCCACTTGATTTATTCCACTATCTCTCAACACCAAAGACAAAGATGCCCACCTATGAATGATACGGATGGATCCTACTGACTTTGATGATCCCTGACTTAACATCTAGGCAGTGTTAAAACTATGGCATAGATTGCCATGGTACAGGTCTTCAGCATTTACCTCAACAGTGTAATTGCTCCTCTGACTGTTAATTTAGCACCAGCAGGTTAACGTTGTACCCTGATATTCATGATCAGAAGTGTATTTCTCCACACCTATCAACAAGGGATTGTGCTCCACTGCTTTTTTCTAATCTCACATGTAGTTGATCTAGTAACACTTAGTATATTTTCCTGGATAATCCCTGAAGCTCCTTGAAAGTCTTTTGTTCACAACTTTGACCTTTCACACCACTGTTTTTGCTACAGATTTTAGGACACAAAGACCTGACGTCCCCAACACAGCGGTATATTGACAGCAAAGTGGTACGAACACAAACGGAGGGCGAGTGGCTGTCCTTTGATGTTACAGAGGCAGTGAGTGAATGGCTGAACCACAGAGGTGAGTGCATGTTCCTACCGCCACTGTAGCATGCTTCTCAACATTAATCCAAGTTGTATTGTTCAGTTACCTTATTAAATTGTTTGTTTCCCCACAGACAGAAACAGTGGATTCAAGATCAGCCTGCACTGCCCATGCTGCACATTTGTACCATCAAATAACTACATTATTCCCAACAAGAGTGAAGAGCTGGAGGCACGGTTTGCAGGTTATTTTATTTAAAAAATTAAGGGATGTTGAAGAATAAGTCCATGAAAGACCAAAACCCAGCAATGTGTTAGTCCATCTCCAATAATTAGTCCATCATTTAGGTCCTGCAGTCTTGCACCATTCATTATGTGACAGAGCATCTTATGCGATACTGAAGAATAAGCAGCACATTCGTGTGCTTTGGAGGTGTAGTTTTGATGGTAGGGCTGATGGGAAGGTGTGAGATGTGTTGGTTGCATATTTTCACAGTGTAGCCTTCTCTTGCTATCTTTTGCAACCTTACCTACCCCAATCATGAGAGTAAGAGTAAGAGTTTTAAAGTATTTTAAACATCTTAATGACTGAAGAAACCTCAGTGAATGAATGCACACAGCACATGTAGTATTAAGAAGTCTTAAAGGGTAAGTTCACTATTTTAGACATTAAGTCCTGTTTGGGGGAATTTTGGAGTGAATTAGAGGTGTTCTCATCGCAATTTTGACATTTGGTGCTGAACGGAGCATTTGGGTATTC
>JBCAUF010000343.1:5569433-5582932 GCA_038406115.1 Haemulon aurolineatum
CATAACCCCAACCCTCGCCACTCTCCATTGGCTGCCAGTGAGTTTTAGAATTGATTTTAAAATTTTACTAATTGTTTTTAAAGCATTGAATGGCCTGGCCCCTGCCTATATTCGTGAGTTACTTTCACCCTATGAGCCTGACCGCTGCCTGAGATCTGCCAGCGCTGCCTTTATTTTATTTCATAATTTTAAACCCAATTTTATTTCTTTTGTGGTTTTTATTATGTTGTTTCCAAGAAATTGTATTTTAAATTGTTTTATCTACGTTGCTATTGTACAGCACCTTGTAACTTGTTTTTGAAAGGTGCTATATAAATAAAGTTATTATTATTATTAATAATAATAATAATGGAGGGATTGAGATTAGATTAGGGAACAAAAGATGATTTCTTCTTAAATCTGGTGGTTTCTCTGATTGACACCTGTGTCTCCTCTTTGTTAGAATTACTCAGTATAACGTCACCTTTAGTGAGACATGTATTAAGTGAATGTGACCTGGCTGGAGCGCAAGAGCACCTGCTTTCTTGATAATTCTTTGTCAAGGAGCCCACACAGTACATCCCTCCAAAATAACCTAAAATCTTTAACAACATTGTTAGCAGTAAAGTTACTCATTTTATTTTGCACTGCCCCATTATCTAAAGCTTGTGGATTGATATTTGTAACTGTTTCAGTGTGTCCAGAACAGAAAGTACAATTAACGTCTTTATTGAATCTTCTAACAATATGATCCTTGCATAGATCAAATCTATGAATTAATTTAAATGAGATTTCCCTCACTTTATTTGTTAACAGGTAGCGATTGGGTAAGAGCCAGATCTTCTTCCGTCAGTGTGTTCCAGGTAATTATTCTAGTATGAGACCACGTGTGGAACTGTAGTGACATTCCTTTTTAACAGGAGTCTGGTTAATTTGTTATTACCATGGTTACCAGTCAAACAAGCTTTACCTACTGAGATGTCTTGACAAGGACAGCACGGATGAATGTTGGGTTTCCACTCTTGGATTAGATCTAAATAACATGCACTGGATGGGATTGCTCAAAACACTTACAAGGATATTATATTCAAATACAAACTCATCAAGAGAGAAGACCATCCTTATTGAATAATTGAGCTACATGTACAATGTTATTATTACATCATTACAACAGAATGTCCTTGTTCCATATAATAATTATGGGGCGAAAATTTATGTTTGAAAATGGGGGACCATGAAAGGAAGCCCTGCCAGTGAAAGGCTGACATTTTTATCCACATTTTATCAATATTGTAGTTACAGACTAAAACAACGTTTAATCTACCAGTTTAGACTGGTATTGGTACTAACATTCCAAATAGCATTAGGATTCTTAAGAAATTGTCAGTGCCAGTTTCTCTTAAATGTGTTATTTAAGGTGTGGAAATCTATAATTCAGCCCACCATTATCACAGTCATTGTTTAAAACAGATTTCTTCACATGGTGAGTTCTATTTTTCCACAAGAAGATGAGAAGCAGCTTGGCAGTCCAATTGACATATGCATATGTTAAGTGTGATATTCCTTCTGCCTTAGTGAGTAAAACTGTACCTCTGAGAGATCCCGTAAAAGCCACTGGTTTAACTTTATTTGAGTTTTATGTGTGATAGGATTACATTTCAGTGAATTTCTTTTTTGTTTGTACTTGGTAATTGTGATACCTAGTTAAGCCTACCTAGTGAACAACTTCATCTTTGATTGGGATTCCATAGATGGATGATTTAGAACAACCCTCAATGAAGGTAATTTCACATTTATTGATATTCAGACTTAAGCCAGAGGACTTGGAGAACTCTGTTATAGTATATATTGCAATAGCTCTCACTTCCAAACCCCATATTGAGAATCTTGTGAAGAAACTCAAACTGAAACTGGGTTTTTTCTTTTGAAATAAATTTTGTTTTTCTTTTGAAGTTAAAAAAACGCCTTGTCACTGCAACTTTTTTTTTAATCCATTTTAGATGATCAAGACCTGTTGTATATGAACGTTTCTGCTCAATGTCTGAGAAAGATTGACTCTGTGTGTCATGCTTCTCTGAGGTTTCTCTGAGGCCCTGACCCATCATTGTGAACTGTATTCTCGAGTGGGATGGCCTTCTTTGTCCACCAGGAGGTTGGCTCACTGGTACACTTTTATTTATAAGGCCATGCTTCTACTTCCCTCTTACATTTGTACATACACAAGTGTTGGTTCTTACAGTCTGCGTTCAAACAAATATTTGCCGCTCATTGTTCCATCTGCCCACACTGAGCTGGGAAAAAGGGCTTTTGTCTTCTCTGCGCCTTATTTCATTGAATGACTTTAAATCCAGACTGAGAGCACCTGAGACAGCCTCCTTAACCTGTAACTGTTTTATCTAATTTGTGTGTCATTTTAATTGTGTTAAAACTGGAAGTGGAACTTTTTGCTGCCTCTTGGCCAGGACTCCCTGGGAAAAGAGGTTTTAAATCTCAATGGGGCATTCCTGGTTAAATAAAGGTTAAATAAATACAAAAATAGAGACTTGGTTTTCATCCCTAAGAAAGAGAGTGGTGTCAACTGCCAATTGGATATTGGTAAATTCTTAACCTACAATATTAATGCCATTTACCTTACTTGATTTGATGTGATGTTTGTTTTCAATGAAGCCTTTGATAATCAATGAGTGGATCAATGGATTATCATATGCATGTTATGATGTGCGTATTTATGTCATCTTATCGGTTATAAACAAGACATTACGGTTTATGGGTCACGTTTGTGACGTGGACTCGTGATGCCGCCGAAACGGGAGCTGTGGCCCCTGATCAGAGGCTCTGAGCATATTTTCAGCCACGATGTGGAAACGAGCTTCATTCTCCCTGTAACAAGTTACAATTAGCTTTTTAATTAATTTGAAAGAGACCTTAAACTCGGCGAGTTGCTTTTTTTTGTTATTATTTTTTTAAGAATTCAAAATGTTCAAAATGTGTTCATTACATAAGTAAATTTAATTTTCTCTGTAACACTTCATGAATTTCATAAGCAACACACTATAGTTGTTTATACAGAGTGTAAAGGTAAGAAAAAACAATATATATATAGTGTTATCTTCATTTTAGATGCCAAAACGTATTTGCAGCTCCCAGTGTTTTCTTTTCCGTGGTAACCGGGTCCAAATGGGTCTTTGGGTGTTAAAGGTTGCCGACCCCTGCTCTAGAAACATCAAACACACGTGTCTTTCTCTGGTCAGACATCATGGAAACATGATGCCCTGCCAGTGGTGCGGCGTTTGGACCGTAGTAAAAACAAGCGTGTGTACGAGCTGAAAAAGGAAACAATGCATGACTGTATACCACCAGCTTGTGTGAAAACACTCACTGTGCATGGCTTTTTAAATGAATTGTTTTTCATTCCTAGATTTATATTTGTTATTTTTCAGTTGTGTCTGACTATCAAACTAGACAATAAAAGAAAGTTAAATGTTTTTCTTCTACTGTATTTATTTATTCATGTTTTACAGATGATTTAACCTGAACCAGGCTTTGCCATGACAATAATCACATCACATTCATGCAGGTGTAATAGGCTATATTAGATTTAATATTAGCAGTAATAATCAGACATTAAATAGATTGGTGCGTGTCTTTCCAGTCAGTTTTTCCCCAAAATATGACGCTCTTCTCTCACACGTCAGGATGATTATCCAAAATTATTTTTCAATAGACTATGTTTTGGTATGAAAAAATGGTGGGTGGTGGCAGTGGCCGTCATTGGGTGCTCAGCACCTCTAAAGCTCTGATTCTAACCATGGATGCGCCTCTGCCTCCGCAGACGCGCGTGCATAAGGAGGCGTGACTTCTCCGGTCCAACATGGCGGCCGCGTTGACGTGTCATTTCACAGAGCAGCTGCGGATGCGGCATCTACTTGTACATCCCGTAGCAAACCAAACACGCTCGCGTGACTCTCGTCAGGCTGTCATGGCTGCGGCGAGGAAGCTTCAGATCTGTGCCTTGTCCTCAACTGGGAAGTCCGCCTCGCTCATCTTCCTGCACGGCTCAGGTGCTCACTGTTGTCCACTCGGAAACAAACGGCTCACTGGGGATTTTTACTGCTGCTAATGCACTTAGCCTGTCATGTACTGTGGCTTGAACAGCTCAGCGGTCATTAGAAACAAGTGATGCTGACCTCTAGTTTTCAGAAACGAGCTAAACACGGACTCGTGTTCATTCATCAGATCCTTTATTCATCGTCGGAGTACAAAATAAATGGATCAGAATTGAGTTACTGTTAGATGTCTGTATGCGTATTGGTGAGTAATGGCAGTATGAAATAGTTAATGTATGAATAAACAGAGTGAACACATCACACATAAAACCTGAACTCAGCTTTCATGTGTGGGTGTTTTCAGAGACTGCAGCCATACCTGTGTAAAACCGCTGTGTTCCTCTTTGTTTTTCAAATGAAATGAGATGACTCTCATCTCTACTTAGTGCATAATATGTAAAGTGACTTAATCAAATTCAGGAATGGACTTTGAACTATGGCACTTGAGTCAGACACTTTCCTGTCAGCATTTAACCATGGGTGTGTAGTCCTACACTGAGATGCCCGGCTGATGTTTACAGGAACAGACAAGGAAGCCTTGCCTAAAAACATGCACATTGGCACACAGGCTGTTGGATAGTGATGTATTTGAGATTAGAACAGATGTTTGCCATAATCACATCTGTGTTTTTCTTGACTATGCTTTGTTATATTTGGAATATCCTTAATTTCAAGTTGTACGTAATGTACTGAAAAGGTGTTGAAAGTGGACAGAAAGGCATTATTGTTACATTATTATTACATTATTATTATTATTATTATTATTATACATTCAAATAAAAAAAAAGAGTTCAGTGCTCTTAAATCATCCAGTAATGTCTTTATAAAATAAATAAATATTTAAGCTGAAGCATAAATAGAATTACTGTACACACTATCAAGTAATGTCTATGAAATAAAATACAACAAATATTTTAAGTTAAACATAAATAAAACAACTACAGGGAAAAATAAATCGGTGAGCCCACTAGCGTAACATCATGGTGAAAGGCCCCGGTGCAAATATTTTTTTGTGCCCCCCTCAGACCCGACCTGTGCGCGCTGCACGCACACACTCACATGCTTGGACACACAGTGTGGCGCCCCCAGCTATTCCATTCACAAAAACATTTTCTTAGCTGCGCCGTGACAGCATCTTTACAACAAAGACGGAGTCAAGTCAGAGTCAAGTACGCGCAGTGGCATAAGAATAGCCTAGCTCATAAGAATAGTCTAGCTCCAGTTGTGAAAGAGGCAGCGAGTGGTGGGTGTGAGCGAATGGTAAAGCAAGAGTGGTTAAGAGTGGTTAGGTTTAGTACCTGGACAGCTGCTTTTCTTTTCCTTTTCTTCCTTCATGGGCTCCTGATGGCGTCTGGGCCTCCATCGATACTTACACCACTGATGTTACATCATCTCCATGTCTAGGGGACACTGGGCGGGGACTGAGAGCCTGGGTTCGAGATGTTATGACACCAGATTTGGCCTTCAGCCACATCAGAGTTATTTACCCCACAGCTCCAGCCAGGTAGGTCATGAGTGTCACTGAAGTGTAATGGTATTTCTCATTTGTGTAGAGGGAAGTATGCCACATAGCAATTACAGTACAACAGGTTTGCTTCAGTGAAGCTGCAGCTACAGTATGTACCTCTGACCGTTCTCTTTATCCTATCAGGCCGTACACACCCATGCGAGGGGCTCTGTCTACTGTCTGGTTTGACCGTTACAAGATCTCAAGGGACTGCCCGGAGCACTTGGAGTCTATCGATGCCATGTGCAGCACCTTGGGGTCCATCATTCAGGAAGAGGTTAACGCCGGGATCCCCAAACACCGAATTGTCATAGGTATGGATCTAGTTCTGACATTCCTGCTAAGAATGCTTAAAAATGTTTATCATGGATTCCTCTCCTGCTCTCTGTAAACATAGACCTTTGGACACCTCTAAAGCTCACTAATTAACAACCACTGCATGTCGTCACTTTCGTGAGTACATGAACAGAAATGTGAAAATGACAGTTTTTTGTTTTTGATGAATGAGTGTATTGATGAAGATGCAGTCTTGTGGTCATAGTGAAGTCTGTATCTGGTAGAGGTCAACCAGTATTGGTTTGGCAGGTTAATCTGTGCCGATAGAACATTTTCGGGATTGTTAAGTGCAGAACTTGGATTTGATAGTGGCTGATGGCTGTGCAGCTTCCAGCAGTCATGTGAAGATGAACTGTGTAGCGGATTGATAGGTGCGCCTCCCTTTGTAATAGTCCATGCCTCAATAATTACGTCAAGCAACTAATTTCACCTGGTGTCGCCCGTTGCTATGGTGATCGTCCCCAAAGTCTGCCATCTTTAGTCCGCAAACTGCAGCAAGGCAGAAGTAAAAGTTGAGGTAGTTTTGTCCCTCGGACCCGCGACCGCTTGCCATACGTTACGGTTCGGCATGAATCCTACAGAAAATGAAGTCAGAATAAAATGATTTTCTACCTGAGATAATTAATAATTGAATTAAAGTTAACTTTATGTAAGAGTTATTCATAATTGTGAGCATGATGTCTACCGTACCTTACACCAAGTCACACTGGCTGCTTGAGCCCTGCTGGTTTAAGACGAAACACCGCGTGGAATCGTCTTATGTCCATCCCCAGGACGGGACAATATGCCTCTCTTTGTGTAGACTACGGTACGATATACTAACGATTCATATGAAGCATCTACCAATTCAGGCTCATGATTTATGTTCCTACCACAATGCAGTGACGATGCAATCACAATGCAAATCTGTGCAAATTCAACTCAACTTTTTTGTTCCTTCAAGAACATAAGCAGTATCATACTTATCATCATTAAGAAGCTTGTAACAAATGAAGACAGATCACTGAGTGAGGAGGTGTGTTTGTCAACATAAAGAAGGCCTATTCTGCAAACGGGGACATAGGCCGAACAGTCGTGGAACTCAGCCTTCATAGCTGTCAGGAGTCAGGACTGTTATTAACAATTTAGACTGGACAGAAACAGTCAGGAGTACTTTGAAAAGGCTGCCCCAGCCGTGGAGCCAGTGGATTATGTATTAAACATGAAACAATATATCTTGTCAAAACAGGTCTGTCATAACTAAAAAAATAAAGATTAGACCTACATAAACAACACCAGCCTCGCCATTATTATTATTATTATAAGTATATATTTTGGCCTTTTTATGCCTTCATTGATAGGACAGCTGAAGAAAGGCAGAGAGGGGGGAGCGACACACAGGAAATGACCATCCAATGCGGGATTCGAACCGGGGTCCCTGCAGCGAGGACAGTCGCCCACTCACACGTGTACTCTGTCCACGTCAGTCTGACAGGACTCAACATGGCCGTCAACGGCAAAGTTGTTTTTCCGGTACTCACGGTACTAAAAAAGAAAAACAGGCACCAACAGATTTTGTGCGTGTTGGCATTGGCTTGGTACCGAAGTATGGGCTCTTGTGACAACCATGAATGGGATCATAATTGACAAAATGAACATCACTCTGGATTGGAGAAGACTTTAAACTAGGATTTGAGACCTTGAACATTTGGAGCCAGTTTACTGAAGTCATAAATCATTCGAGAAGGAGAGTTGTAAAAGAATCCATTCAATCTGACTTCATCCTGCAGCCAGTGGAGTCGACCCCTGATGGCCGTCTGACAGAGTGCAAGTTTAAAGCACTTCAGCGTTGGCTTCGCTTTGCTGCTTGGCGTAAACGTGAGGTTCATGACCAATAAAAAGGCACCGAATAAATGTATTTCTCTACATTTTGCAACCTAATTAGAGCAGAGTGCGCAGCTTGCTGGACTCTTCCTACCCTCTACAAACACACAGACCTCAGTTCATCTTATCCCGGCTGTTCAAACTCCCTCATGATATAAAGTGAAGAATGCATCTCATCAGGTTGCCGTGTCCTTTCATATGCTGCCAGCAGAGAATAAAAAAGGGTTTTCAGAGGGGATTCTTAGGTCCTGAAAAGCTTTTTGCACAAATATTCTGCTTATCAAGTTCACATATTAATAGCAATGAAGTGAAACCACTTGGGTCAAGTACTATAAACATTACAGCTGAGGCGAGGTAAGAGTTCCCACAGGAAGCATATGGTTGGACATTTTTTTGATGTCAGCGAGGAATGGCTGCACATGAAAGAGGAAACCGCTGAGAGCAGTGGAAAGGGTTAACCTGAAACGTATATAGGCGGGGTGAAGGACTCCAGAGAAAGCAACTCAAAAAACATATGCTCCTGGGAAACTGCTGAAATATTATCTTATTAAATCATAACATTTTGTCATTAACTATTTTGTCATTAACTATAAATACTCAGTGGAGTCACTTTGCAGTGCTGGAGAAATGCAGCGCCATGTAGTCCATTTCCCCAGCTCTCTCACACACACACACACACACACACACACACACACACCAACAAGTGCCAAAAGTTTCCATGGAAAAGGATTTGTAGGAGGCTGGCCACGAGCTGCTGTGTTTGTGTGTTTCAGTGTGCTTAAGGGGGAGCCTCTAACACACACTGCAGACCTGTGCAGGTCAATATGACAAAAGTTGTATTTCACGTTGACAACAGAGATATTCTTTTTCAAATCTTCCCCTATTTCACATTGAAAATTGTAATTTTGTGGTTCATTGTAGTTTTTAGATGACAAGTGCCAAACTGCTGATAAAGAAGGTGGCTGCAGTGAGACTCAGTGGAATTGTTCCCTCTTGCCCTGTGACTTTGCAGATTGTGTTCACTGTTTTAGTCAAGTGCATTCTTGGATCTGATGTTGTGACAGCCATATGAACAGATGAAGGAAAATGTTGAAATTTATTCTGAAAAAGTTGTTGCTGACTTCTTCAAAAATGATGGTGCTCTCAGTGGGAGGGGGATGGCACCCCTCCTGACCCATTTTGTGAGGACGTCCGCCCTCTGCAGGGCAGTGCCATACATCAGGGTTACATGCACGCGGTGCTTGTTGGCGGTGCTCAGCAAGAGCAGTGTTAACTATTTGTGTGCCCCCTTGACAGACCTTAAACATAGGTCCAGGATCCTGTTGTATGTTGTCAGCCAGGTCATGTATTGATTAAGGTTTCTCAGGGTTTTAGTGCAACTTTTAAAGTCACCAAGGACAATGCTGGGGGCATTGCTGCTATTTTGAAACTTATCTGGATCAGAATGTTCTAATTTTCATAATCCTTTTTCTTGCTGTCCCATACCAAATTGATTGTGTAGGTGGTTTTGATTGTGTAGATAGGACCATTCTGATCCAGGTATCACAAGATCAGGATCACAGAGTCTAGATTGGCAGTCGTTGGACTGGCTTTCATCTGTTGAGTAGCACAACATAACATAGATAAGAAAATGTTTGGAAATGTAAATCGATTAGCATTTTTTGCATAGTCACTAATCTGGGCCAGAATTACAATATTGTTGTTTTTTGTCAGTTATTATTGAGAACATTTATTTTACTTTTGACATCATTGAAAATGAGGGCATGTCCTCAGTGATTCTTCAAAATTTAAATTAAAGTGTTTTTATTAGTTGCAAAACAGTTTTACATTTCAGAAAACAAATGAACAATACAGAGTCATATTTTTCACCAGGTCATTCACATTGAAACAGCATGAAACAACACAAAGTATTAAAGATGTGTGTTTTGTAGTCCATCTTCAGATCAACAGGCCAAACGACGTCACCATCGTGTAATGATGTAGCCTTTAGTGTAAGTGTTGTCGGATTATCAAAGCAGCGTGGTGGTCTCCTAACTCCTCATTAATTCTGTTTCCCATTTTTCCTTACCCCTTTCCATCTGGGGTGAGGAGAAGTGGTTAGGGAAAGAACATGGGTGGTACTATTTAACCCCAGCCGTGCAATTGGCCATTCCTGAGATCACTTCCGTGTCAAGCCCAGATTTGGTACATTCCCTTTCCAGTTGATTTCATTTGTAAAAAGAAAAAGTGTTTCACGTTTAGTTAATTTGTTTTCTGAAATGTAAAAAGGTTTTCTAAAATGTCATTTTGTCTCAAGCTTTGTGAAAGTGCTTAACATTTTGTAACGCTTGCACCTGCCGCTCACCATAGATTTGCCACCAGTACGGCGTACATTTTAGGACATCCTCAGGTGTCAGGCTTCAGCACCAGACCTGAGGTGAAAAGGAAAACCTCTGTCAGACATCACACTCAACAGCCTCCGAAAAAAAGTTATCAGACAAAAAGGCATCAGGAAAAAAGATGTCAGGCCAAACAGCCTTAGAAAAAACGTTGTCAGACCAGAAGGCCTTAGAAGAAAAGTTGTCAGACAAACAGCCTCAGAAAAATCAGTCTCATAAAAACAGACTGTTTTTATTTCTTCAACCTTAGATTTAACAGTCTGCAGACCATGGGTGCAGATATATATATATATATATATATATAAATCAATCGCAGCAATACACAGACAAAGACTGGCACATCCCAAAGATTGTTCATCACACACCCGTAAAAATATCCTGGTATATGCATTCCAGTGCAGTGTGCACAGACTTGTGCTGTGGGGAAACTAAACAACCACAACACAAACGTGTGGCTCAACAGGAGAGATTCAGCTCTGCACCGACACCTCAAGGAGAAGTCCCACTCGTCTGAGGACACCGATCTACATATTTTGGACAGGGATGACAGTCAGTGGCCTTGACAACGACTCTACAGAGTTTCCCCACCAGCAGACGAGTTAAGGCAGCTGGTCAGACTGCCAGCCTCTTGGATCAGAGATGAAACGTCTTCAAGTGCATACAAAGAGTCTGGTTGAATTCAATTAAAGTTCCTTGGTTAAATATACATAGACATTTTTTTCTTTTTGGACAATTTTGAAAATAACATAGGTTTTAACACTTGTTCTGTTGAAGTTAGAATAGCAAAAGTGAATTTAATCTCAGCATTCTCCTCATTATCATGCCAGAGGTGAACACACACAAAGTACCTAAAACTTTGGCTGAACTAGCGACCCTCTGGTAACAAGCTTGATTCCATTCCTCCTGGCTCGGCCTGGTAACAGTGGAATCAGTCAGTGAATTGTTGAGATCTGGGTCCTCGGATCACAGAGGGTTAAAAAAATGACCTGTCAGAATACGAGACCAATGTATCAGGCAGCAGAGATTATGTGCTGATGTTGGCCACACATTGTATCGCTGTATATGTTGTCTGATATTTGCTGATATGAAAACTGTTTTTGTGACAGAAAATAGATGACGCAGGAAAAGATTGGCATAATTAACTCCCAGTGAACTCCACCGTCTTCATGTAACACGCATTAATGTCATTTAGGACAATAAAGTATGTTATTAGACTGTAACATATCCTGCTTCAGTTACTTTATCTGTCACAAATGTTTGCTAGCCACATTTTATGGGTCATGACAAAAATGTGTGTGTGTAGACAGGCCAATATATTGACATCACACTTTGTTTTTGGAAAAATAATTCTTAAATGTAAATATCTATATATATATGCTCTATTAAAGATCCCTGGATCCTGTTTTTTTGCCACTGATCCCAGTGACAGGATGATGGGTACTTGAACACTTTCCCAGATGTACACAGTGTGCCCAGATGTACCCAGATGTGTGAGATTAAGGACAGACTCATGAGCAGCTGCTTATTGCAAGCTGATGATGTGGAACTGAGGACTCCTGTCTATCTTAATATTTTTTCAAGTGAAATATTTTCCACCTCTGACTGTGCCTTGAGTGAGCTCCTGTTACTCATGTGGGGATGAATATGTTTATGATGTGACTGTTCAAACTTGTTATATAGAAAAATGATTTCATTTGATGTTTTCAACCGATCTTTCCACTTTTTTCGCCCAATCAAAGGGGGATTCTCAATGGGCGGAGCCATGGCCCTCCACCTGGTTTGTCGGCACCACCCTGATGTAGCAGGAGTTTTTGCACTGTCCAGTTTTCTCAACAAGGACTCTGTTGCTTTTCAGGTACGTCAGCTGCCACTGACAAAGAGAAGAGTTGTGAACATAGTGGAGCATTCAGCAGCTTAAGACCAAGGTGTTTTTCTCACTCATTGGTGGAGACCAGAGAAGTTTTGTTTCTCTGCTTTATACTGTTACATTCGTTTATTACATTAAATGTCTGATGATACTAAATTCAGTACATTGCACTCATTTTCCATGTACAACTTTTCAGGCCCACAAGTCTTTTCTCATTTTAACCCCTTTATATGGGTATTATACAGTGGAGCTTCTTCTGCTGATCTTGATTTGCAGAGAAGTGTCATTTTGGGCAGTTCTGTAACTGGTGTCCTTTTGGGATCTTGAGATATCTCTATTATTGTCCCTTTTTTAATGAACACGTCTCCAGTAAATCCTCTTGATGTCCCCATAACTAAAGTTATAACTTTCAAATCTGATTAAGCTGTAAACAATTTAGTGTAAAGGTCTGTACTTCATCATGCTCATGATTATTATGTTTACAGTAATTAAACCAATAATTTGTTAATGCCCAAATTCACAAAACACATTTTGTCTCGGGGGCTTTACAATCTGTACAGTGAGCGATACCCTCTGTAGTAGTACCCTCTCATAGTAAGAAAAGGGCAGTATGTATTTTTTTCAAAAAACCAAGAAATTACTACTGTCAATCTTAGCAGGAACAGTAAAGTCACAATAAACTCAGTATCTACAAGAGGTTTAAGAATTTAAGAACAGCCATACACACACTGTGATTGTTCTTAACTCTTATTCACAAGCAGTTAGCTTAACAAGCACAAATGGGCACTTTTCTCAGCACGTTGAATAAGTGGAAGGCGACTTGTTAGTCCCCATGGAAGTGATGTTAATTGCTTTATAACTTACAAAGGTTCTAGTTGCTCCACTGTCACGTCTCACCTGTTATTTTTGAGGCAGCGGCTTCTCTCTCTCTCTCTCTCTCCCTCTTGTGTGCATCTGCTCGCTCGCTCTGTGAGAGACAGAGCAGGCAGGCTCAACAGCAACAGACATGCGACAACGCCATGTTACAAGGAAATAGGTTCCATAGATAACCGTGGCATTTTATACCGCCCTTTTATTTACATCCCTAACAGGAATTTATTAATGTATGAAAACAAAACCACACACACACAAAAAGGGCACTTTTTATTACGAGGAAAAGAGGGCAGGGGCTGGGGCACCCCTTGGGCCCTATGTTTGCACGTGCCTGGTTGGCAATGAGGAAAGACCTGTGTGTTTTCTTTAAATTGAGTTAATAAACTGAACTTGGAAAAGTTGTTTCAGATTTTATCTCAGCTCATTTTCATAATCTATTTTGATAATCAAGTGATTATATGCAGAATGCCGATGGCTAGTGTTGCTGTGCCCTGATGTCACTTCGGATCAAGGTTAAATATATTGTATATACCCTACATATATCCTGGATCATTGCAATAGATGTCTTTATGTATGGATACCGACAACCA
>JBCAUF010000343.1:5627053-5638267 GCA_038406115.1 Haemulon aurolineatum
GTGTGTGTGTGTGTGTGTGTGTGTGTGTGGAAGAGATTCCATTCACTAGTTTGTGTTGTATTGTCATTTGCTGACCATTAGGATTTCCCCCTGACCAAACACACACGAAAAGGGTTGTGCAGCTTTAGCAGCTGCTGAACCTGCAAAGGTTCTGAGTGAAAATGATTACGTCTTCAGAAAGCTGGTGGTAACTGAGGAGCTCCACTGTGGCACAGTCACACCAGACTTTACAGTGACTGTCTGTAAATACAGTCTGTAAATAATATTTTCTTTTCATAATCATTTTCTCCTCCTCCTGTGTTCTCGTCAGCTCCTGGATGAGCCTCAGTTTCGCTGCATCACAAAAATCAAAACCATCGGCAGCACCTACATGGCAGCGTCAGGTGTCACCCCAGACGTCAGCAACGGCTACAGCTGCATGAAGGTGAGCACGGTCACATGACTCCGGGCTTCATTGTGTGTATCCACCTGATTGACTTAACATGAAACTGTATAAGAAAATAGTTCAGATTTGAAATGAGAAAAGTGTGTATGATTGATGCTGAGGTGCAGTCTGAACTGTTTGCTCTCTCTGACAGAAGGAGGAGCAGTCTGACAGAGAGCGCTGGCAGCACCTGGCAGATCTGGCAGACTTTGCCCTGGCCATGAAGGTCACACTCATGAACATCAACTACCAGTCATTCAACAACTTCATGCTACGCATCGGTACGTGCTGATCACTCACCTGTTTCTGTGTGTGTGGTGAGTGTGTGCTGTTGTGAGGCTTTAGTTACAATAGAATAGAAACTTTTAAACAGTTGAAAAAACAGGCGAATCTGCTGTTTGTAAGATTCTGTTGTGTAAAAATTCACTGGTGTTATCAGAGTACTCCATAACATGGCTACCACCTGCCCAACATTGTGTAGGTCCCCTTTTTTCTGCCAATCGGTCACAAACTGTGATGCACTGTGTGTGTATGTATGTTCCATACAAAAAATGCATCCTGCAAGCCGTTACGTCATTTTTTCTACCGGAGCGCAGAAAAAATAAGGTAGTAGCTCATAGGATAAATTGGCTTCTAAGCAACTCTGTAGCTGGGGAGATGTGCATTATATACTGAATTTATTCAGACAACAGAAGAAATGGATTAACAGCAAACTAAAACAGGAACAGATCAGAGGACACTGAGGTTCTCGACCAACATATGATCAAATTTACAAGTGGAATTATGAATAAAGATCTGTCTCTGATAAAGATACAATGGGTTCACCTTTCAGTGGCAGTATGATTAATGTGTGTTCAGACCAAACACAAAACAAATGGAAAACCTGCTTTACTCACGTCAGTGTGATCTCAGAATTATTTCTTTTACCAAGTTACAGTTTGTACTTATTCACTTGAAACAGCCAGAACTATCACTGTGAGCTAAAATGTATACCTTTTACAAATGATTTCTGTAGTGTTGTGCAATATTGTAATAACACATTTTATCTGCCAACTTGAACAATGGATGATTTCTGAGGAGTTCTACAAACCAAGTTTACTTTCAGTTTTGCTGCACATTTTTTACTTTCATCCATACATTTTCAAGTGTGCAAGTTATGTTTTAGATTTTATTCTTTATTCTTTTATTCTTCTAACCATTTGAGACATTAATTGTTTTCATTTCTGTATAAAATGAAAATCAATCATCTGTGTCTTGAAAATAACAGGCATTTTATAATCCATCACAGTGAACATAAGATTTGTATTCAGTTTTCTCAAAATGACATAATTAATGTTGTGGGACCACATTAATTATGTGACTGAATCAAGAGAAACTGGACTTGTTTAGTTGGGGTTCATACAACGAATTGCTCCCGATTCAATTTCCCTAGATAAACTGAGCATAGCGTTAGTTCAGACAGCCACGGAAGTCAAGCTCAGCCCAGACTCAGCCATATCAGCTGATCTCTAAGCCAGCCCACAATCAGCTGATAGGTCAGTTGATTCCCTTCCATGCATTCATTGGCAAATACATACCTGTGCTGCTTCCTCTGCTAGCCGTTTTGCAACCCACCTCCACCCCAGCTCCTCCATTTCATTCTGCGTCTGACTTAATGTCTACTTGTGATACTGCCTCCCCAGACCTGCTGTGAATGTGCTGAATATGTTTCTTCAACTGAAGGGAAAGATGGAAAAAACTGTAAAAACTTTACTATGAGGTTCAGAGCTACATTAGAATTAGGATTCAGGTTAGGGTTACTGATGAGCCAGGCTCGTCTTTACAGTCATTATTCTCACATAACAGTCTCACTCTTATATGTCACATGTGTCGACACTCTCCTCCAGGTCTGAATAAGGGCGGAGTGTTGGCAGGAGTGATCGGTGCGCGTAAACCCCACTATGACATCTGGGGCAACACTGTGAACGTGGCCAGTCGCATGGAGTCCACAGGGGTCATGGGAAACATCCAGGTACAGAACTGGGATTTACTGCAGATCTCTGCATCACTCAACACTGTTTATTTACACCACTTTTCAAAATGAGTGCTGTTAGAGTGGGTTACCATGTTTATTCCAGGTTTATCTGAGGTAAGTTTAACCCAGTCAAAGTGTTTTTTGATCAGACACTGTCTTTTAATTTGTGTACATTTACTGTACATAAAATGACGAGGAAAAGTGTGTACCTCACTATATTCCCACATGTGTCCATGCTATTCCACGTTTTCTGTTTGAAAATGCATTTAGTTTGCTTTGGCCTTAAAATCTTTGTAAAACAAGATCAAGAAGAAGTTCATGAGATGTTTGCGTCAGAATAAAACTGCAATGGCTGAAAAATCTAATTCTGTCTGTACCAGAAAAATTGTCTTAAAATGAACAATTTTAAGAAAAAAAAATACAGTTATTTTGAATTTGATGGCAGCAACAGATCTCAAAAAAGTTTTCAGCATCTTTTTGAGACAGGATTGGCTTAATTTTCACAATGTTACATAAGTGAAAGAAGGCAGTCCCTGAGATCTGCTTTATGTGGGAACTGAAGGGCACGTCCTGATTAAAGATGATTCCCAGATTCCTAACGGTTGTGCTGGAGGCCAAGTTAATGCCATCCAGACTGGCTATATCAATGGATAATGCATCTCTAGAGTGTTAAGGGCCAAGTCCTATAACTCCAGTTTTGTCTGAGTGTAATAGCAGGAAATAGCAGGTCATCCAGGTCTTTATGTCCACAAGACATGCTTGGAGTTCAGTTAGCTGATCACTCAGGCTCATTGATAAGTATAATCGTCTGCATAGCAGTGACAGTTTATGAATCTTTACGAATAATATTTCCTAGAGTGAGCATATATAATGTGAAGCACAGAACCTTGAGGGACACCATGACTAATCTTAATGTGCATGGATGACTCATCATTAACATGTACAAACTGAAATCTGTCCAATATGTAGGACTTGAACCAGTTTAGAGCGGTTCCTTTAATACCACTGAAGTGTTGGCTATAGTTGGATGTAATGCATCAAATGCAGCACTAAGATCTAACAAGACCAGGACAGAAACAAGTCCTTTGTCTGAAGCAATTAAATATAATTTGCTTCAAAGCCTGACTATAAACTTTTGTCCCATTCTGTGCAAAAGCTCCTGACTCTTTGTTGTATTTTCCATCACATGATGAGTCAGCTGTTTTCAATCGTGAAACATCTGGACTGCAGGCCAGTTCAGCACCCACACTCCTCTACTATGAAGCCATGCTATTATAATAGATGCAACATGTGATGAAGCATTGTATAGAAGAAATATCCAAGGAAGTCCCAGAAACAGACATCGCCTTGATGGGAGCATATTTTGCTCTAAAACTGTATTCCTGTCAGCATTGATGGTGCCTTTCCAGATGTGCAAGCTACCCTTGCCATAGGCACCTGTGCAGCCCCATACCATCAGAGATGAGACACAGTGTCCATGGTTTCCAAAAAGAATTTCAAATTTGAATTAATCTGAGCACAGGACAGTTTTCCACTTCCACTTCAGTCCATTTTAAATGAACTTTGGCCGAGAGAAGACGGGGCTTTCTGGATCATGTCAACATACGGCTTCTTCTTTGCATAGATACAACAGAGCTTCAACCTGCATCTGATGGCACAGTGAACTGTGATCACAGACAATGATTTCTGGAGGTGTTCCTGAACCCATGCTGTGATTTCCATGACAGAATCATGTCTGTTTTTAATACAGTGTGTCAGAGGGCCCAAAGATCACAGCCACGCAGGACTGATTTTCTGCCTCTCTGATGCTCTTTGTATACCCAATCATGCCACTGACCTGTTGCTTTTTAACCTAAAATGTTTCTCCAGCTGTCTCTTTTTAGTAACACTTCACTTGACAACAAAAGGCTGTCGATGTTCATCGTCTCCTCAGTACTGCTTTAGTTTTTTGTGTTTTTGTTTCTCTACAAAGACAAATACAATTTTGCATTTCCAATTTTGAATAGATGTGTCACAGTCTCTCTGAGCAATAGTCTGAAAGTTTTGTAATGACCCGTGTGTGTTTGTGTTACTGTCAGGTGGTTGAGGACTGCTACAACATCCTGAAGGAGTATGGCTTCCGCTTTGTGAGGAGGGGGCCCATCTTTGTGAAGGGGAAAGGGGAACTGCTCACGTATTTTCTGAAGGGAAGAGACAAACAAGGCTCATTCATCAACGGCTCCTCCGTCACTCTGCCACACCAGGTGGTGGACAGCTAAGGACCACACACACACACACACACATACACATGCTTCACAGCAATCACATTTAGTGTGTGATGAATGCAGAGATGGCAGAGAGGAGAGTTTTTGGAATGAGAAGTCATTTTCCTAAAAATGCTCCAATGCCTGGGCCTGGAAGACAGCACTGACACACCTCATACATGCCAGTGACAACACTCATTACTGAATACACACATGCTGTCAATGGAAAGATATATGTCCTAGTAGATAGAAGTTTGGACATCATGTTGAACCACAGAACCAAAAACATGAATGACAATAGACTGAAGGGATCAATACAGATTAAAATAATTAGACCACATGAAGGCAAGTCTAGACACGATGGGCTGGCAGCAGTAAAGTCAAGGTCAGGTGCCACCATGTCACCTAGTCAGGTGATTGCCACATTTCTCATTATGTGCAGCTGCTCACAAAGACTTGGAAAAAAACAACAACTTGGATTTATACCAAAATGAATCTTGTTTCTTTAGTCCATGACGTAACTTTTCACCAAATGTATCTGAAGTCTGAGACTTCCTGTTAACTAAATAACAAACAGACAAACTGAATCAAAACCATCACCCACTGATTTCAGATATCACTGAAATGGAATGTGATTCAACAGGCAAGTGAGCCATTAACCGAGTACTTTGAGTTATTATTTCAAACAAAGATTCTAAATATCCTACCTGTGAAATCACTACATATTTTACTGAATTCAACATTTGGCTTTTTCATTTTATTTGCAAGCAGACAGTATCTCTTCAGGCAAGAACCAAGGGGAGAGAGAGAGAGGGGTGTGACCAATGACTATATATAAAGAATGGACAACATGTCTCCCCCTCCTCACACTGTACAAATATGAAGCCGAAGTATCCCGGTTACAGACGCTGTCATCTTGCTCTGTTTGTGCAGTGGTGATCAAAGTTTGGAGCTGCAGTGTCGTCGTCCCTCCCATGTAAATGTCCCCGCTTGGACAATGAAAGGAGTATCTTTTCTTGCCTTTACACCCACCAGGTTCTGTCACAGGCACAGATGAGCTGTCAGTTTTGTTTGACCCGTTCTCCATGCATGACCTGTACTGCTGCCGGCCACCAGGGGAAGGCTGACATGTTTTGGCTGTGGGGTTGTTATGTTGTCCATTTGTATACAGTCAGTGGGTATAACATGCAATACAGGTCTCAGGCTGGACTCAAACCAGGTGTTGTGGTTATGTGGTGCCCCATAACCATTCAGCTATCAAAACACCCCATGTTAAATCCAGTTCCAGCCACATTCAGTCTCATGTACAAAACAGAATGAATGTTTGGATAGACTTTTGGATGAAAATTTCAGTGTGAGGATGACTAATTCAGACTGAAGTAACTGAATTACAGTGATGGATTTCATTGCATTCCACAAACATCTCTCAGATAAGCATAGTACATTATGGACACACACACACACACACATACATTCATGTTTTTGTAATCATACCAATTGTGATGCCATCTACTCGGCACTGTAACACTGTAGCTTTTGGACTCCCAACCTAAGTTTTGGACATCACTAGATCATTTTCAAACTACTTCCATGTATGAAAACCTGATTGACTCTGACGAGGAAGAAGATTTGAAAATGGACCAATAAGACGCAAGACAGACTGGTCTGCCACCTGCTCTTGCCCATGTGTGGTCGTGGGTGTGTTTATGAGTGTGTGCATCGCTCAAAGTGTATTTTTTCACAGTCTGAAGTATTCTGTCCCCTTGATTCTGTTCTGGGAAGCACTGACTTCTCCTCACTGCTCCTGGAGCTCATCGACTGGCTTCTGGACATTTCTGTGCCTTGGAGCTTTGTTGAACATGAAGGACAACAGATGACTGTACTGTGTTTAAGGAGAGAGACGGGTGACGGTGTCCAGAAGCACACATGGCAGAAATATTTTTCACACTGATTGTGGATGGATGGAAGTGCCTATCACAGCTGTGATCACAATGTTTTGTTGAAGTTGAAGGATTCCATGGCCCTCTACAGGCAGAGAAAATTCTTATTCTTAGGTATATGAATACGAATACGAAATACGTTATTTATCCCCAAGGGGAAATTCATTTTCACCATGCTTCAAAAGGATAATTCCAGTTTATTACAACTGGAGTTTTATTTTTGTAGCTGAAAGCAGCAGGTTAATCGAAGGTATGTTGCAGCATAAAGTGGTTTAAATAATCCAATTAAAGTGTTGGTTTGTCCAACCTGTCTGAATGATGTGTTTCCTGACCTATTTGAATGATGTCGGAGACATACGACATATTGTCTCAGCCGTTTACTCGGTAAGTACAACTTTTGAAAAATAGCTGGAATTGTCCTTTAACCTCATGGTGGTTGTGGAAAAAGAAAGTTGTAACAAACCAATTGAAAGTAAATTGATTAAGTAATATATGGTGTATAATGTGTTGAGATGGGATCTGTATCTGGAGAATGATATCTGATCATGAGGCCTTTGCATTTCCACCTAGAATTGATAAATGTTCGCATTCCCTCCACTCGGCCTGCACTGCAGTTGAATCCATCCATTTTGTTCAGCTTACCCATGGTTGGTTTGTGGTGGCAGGAGGCTGAGCAAGGTCTCCCTGGGGGAACCCGAGGCATACCTAGGCCAGATGAGATGTGTAATCCCTCCTGCTAGTTCTGCGCCTACCCCGGGATCTCCTCCTTGTTGAACGTACCCAAACCTCCAAAGAAGATGCTCTGGAGGGAGATTCAGATTCCCAAACCCAGATCTCAACGCATGATATAGGTAGAACCAGACAAGTTTCCAATTAGTTTTTGACAGTGCCATCCATCCACCGTGCTTTTAAGCAATTGACACCTTTCTTCATGAGCTAGTGTTTTTGAATTACTTATTGTAATAGAAGATATGCTAGATATTATCTATAGCTTCGTATCTTCAGAATGTGTTCAAACTATACAGACATTATTTACATCTGGCTAAAGTCTGATCAAAATGTGATCCTGACCACCTCCAGATGTGTGTGCATTTATACCTGCCTTAATTTGTGCTCTCCCACATTTACACAAAGTATCCAGATACAGATCTCATGTTAAGACCAGGTGGAACCGAGGTCTCACTTTTGCTGTAAATTCTGGTCTGATGTTTAAGCCTTCTCTTGCTTGGTCATGTAAAGAGCCACATTTTCCAAGATGGTCATTGATGTGTACACAAAGGGTTCTGCTCATGATAATGCCTTTAACTACATGTGCTTTTGGGGAATACTGTCTTTATGGTCAAAAGAAATTTTGCGTGCAGGCAGAAATCTGCAAAAAGTACGGAGGAGAAAATCCTGTGTAAATCTGTGTGTACAGTATGTGGACAGAGAGGGACAGTCTAGTTTACTTTTGGGAGGACATATTCTCTCACAGCTTCAGCAGGTCCGACCTCCAACTGGGTCATCTTGGTCCCTCTTACCAGGGTGGATGTCAAATGTGTAGGCTTGACACCAAAATCAACAGGTACTGGAAAAGGGTGTCAATAATCACTTTAAGCTTTGTAAACAAAAAAATGACATGACATTTTGGACCAAATGCAGGCAAACAGAGTGTTGGGAAATGGTGAAGAAGCTTGAGTAAAATGTATCCACAGGTCTGACAAACCAGCCTGCTCACATGCAGGGACTTAAACCCATCACTGTGCTGCTTTTTAGTCACACACTTGTCATCCCCCCAAATATGACTGCATTTGCTCGGGGGACCTTTCACATGTCTCCCCCTAAATTTTGGATGCCATGACAGACAGAAGAATGAGCACACCCACCTGGCAGGACGCAGCTGTACTGTGTGTGTTTTGGGGGAAAGTATTAAGGGAGGCACTGTTCTTTCCTCTGCTGATTGTGAAGCCCATTAGTGTCTCTGTAGAATGGGATGAAAGTGCAATAGTTTCTTCTTCTACAAATGTTACACTTTCCTCTCCTAAGGAAAGGTTCAATCATTCCTTCCCCTTTAATTCATATTTTTATAATGTAATGTACATGTTTTGTTTTATTTAAAGAAAGGGAAAGAGGACTGAATGTGTCCTCATTGTACATAGAGTTTAGACAGTGTTTATTGGTCAGATTAATTTATTGGAAATGACAGGGACATGTTTTTTTCTTACAAAGATGTGGAAGTGCCAATGAAAAAGGATTTGTTTTAGATGTAAAAGCCAAAAAAAAAGGACCACGGTGTTTCCTGATTTATATTTTAAAAGAATCTCAGGCTTGGGAACAAAATCGCACTTTGAATAATGTGTCATGATTCCAGGTTTTGGTCGCAACAGAATTTTTTTGAGCTAAGTACCAATACAAGAACACTGAAATGCCATCTGGAGAGCCCACGCCAGCAGGGCCAACTGATGGCACCAAGAGGTAATGAAATGATTCAGTCCCGTGGTTCTCTTTAGTACCGTTGAGCTTTTGTCCGCATTTGATTCAGAACTTTTCTTTTTGTCCTCTGTTTTTGTAGAGTGAATTAGGCATACTGTAGGTCTCCTTAGCCTGTTCTGAGCAGTTGATCCCAATCTTGATTTATAAATTGAAGAATTTCTCAATGAGTGTACCCTCTTTGATTTCAGTTGTTTGTCAGCATAATGTGAGTTGATTAAAAAATCCAATACAGAAGAGCCTCAGTGTCATGATTACTGCACATTGTAAGAAAAAAAAAAACTACAACACATTGACTCTGGAGGAGCTCATTAGCTCTACAACATCTCAGCATCTCTGCAGGTGGACTGAGCTTGGCTGAAAAGTTCATCAACTGATGAATGACTCCCTTCAACTGTATTGAAATGTAAAGGCTAAAGGCTTCTTACACATGCTTCTGAGTTGGATACATTTAGCTTGAGGCTATGAAGACAACTGGCTGCTATGATCACAGCAACCAAATCATATATGGTGACAGTACCTATATCCACAGCACACTAAAGAATATCAATATCTGTGTGCATACAAACTGCCATCAGTAAAATGCACCTGTGTTTGTTATCTGTCGCTTATGCTCCCCATATGTTAGGGTGACCATATTTTGACTTCCCAAGAAGAAGACACCCGGCCCCAAGTACACACCTAATGGTCCCATGACAAACAGTGAAACCTGGACATCTTCCTGAATTTATAAAATCCCCCGGACGCCCGGGACAGGACGTAAAAAGTGGACATGTCCGGGCAAAAGAGGACGTTTGGTCACCCTACCATAAGTCCACCACAATCCCAAAGGGCACCTACATGCTGTCAGTTGGCCATCAGTACAGTATGAACTGGGGGTCATCTATGAGGAGAGCTCTTCTCCAAAGTGCCAGACACTATCAGATGTGGTCGTCTGTCCACTCAGGTCAGTGACAGCAACGAACTGCAGTCAGGTCAAGAGACAGTTTCTGATGGTTGCAGGGTGTTATTATTTTGAGATACGGTAGTTTTTGTGAATTTTAACATTTTTACCTGGACAGACCTTTATATGTAATTTGTGTAGTCTTATGTCATACAGCCATAGTAGACTTCTATTAGTGTCGACAGAATCAAATAACACACAGGCTCAGACTTCGAAAACACCTGTGTTTAACATCAACCCCTGAGGCCAAGCACATGAACATGACAGTCACATTGGTAACACACTGACCACATGGCTTCCAATGACTGATACCTTTGACTCTGACCTAAACTATGCATGTGAACTTTCACACTTGCAGTCAAGCGGCTTCATTTTGATTGGACAGCTGCCTGAGGGCCAAGTCTGAACAAATGGGGGCCCACAGCTCTTCAATACTGGAAACATAATTTTACCCTACATACAGTCCCAATATGGAATAATAGATGCATATTAATTAAGAGAAAATCGTTCTTTTACAGTGAATGGATGGAAAAAGGAATCTGGTCGATTATGCACTTATTGAATAATTGTGGTAATGTATTAACATATGAAGATTTCATTGGAAAATATAACCATGGCTGTACTATTAGCCAGTACAACATTGTAATTAAGGCAATCCCACGAGCAATGATTCTCTTAATTAAAGGTATGTTATCCTATTCTACGGTTATTCCACAGGAACCTGCGTTGGTTATAGAAGGCTGCAGCTTTTTAGATTAAAAAACATAATAAAAAAAAGTTTAAGATCGGCCCTCACTTTGATTTGTTTCCCATCACCTCTAAAAAGACAACGTCAGCTGCAGAAATACTCAAAAAATGTGCTGTCTAAAATAAGGTCTAATTACCTCTCATTTCCAGTTCTGCCAAAGGTAAAAGAAGTGCATTTTTAATGAATGAGATTTATCCATCAAAACAATTTTTACACCTAAGATTTAATTTGGGTATGAATAGCTGCACCTTCTGTAACTCTGACATTGAAACCACAGAACACCTGTTTCTCTCTTGTGAGATAACTCAAACATTTTGGGACTCCTTTCATAAGTGGATTAGTTTTCAAAACACTCCAAACTTAACTTATGAAAATATAATGTTTGGTGTTCAAATGGAGGACAAAAAAATAGAATTTGGGCATAACAATTTAA
>JBCAUF010000343.1:5756357-5768929 GCA_038406115.1 Haemulon aurolineatum
CTGTTTTTTTCCGTTCCTTTTCCTGATCACATATTGTACTGATTCCTCTGACATTAGACGGGCCATTTCCCCCAGTACAAGAGAAAGTGCTTCTGAACAGACTTACAGACCCTAACTTTAACGTGAAACCACATTAAACGTGAACCAGATCCCCTCATACTGTATCTGTACAGCCCGGTCACATGTCAGGAAGGTGTTCAGGTATGAAGAAACATAACAAAACTCTCATTTACAGTACACTTTGATAAATGATATCAGATAGCATACTAGAAGACAAGAGTAAGTTGAAGCATGAAGGATATTACTAAGATAGTTTCCTCTGTGTGTGTGTGTGTGTAGCAGGGAAACAGACCCCCATGTGTTACCCCAGCAGTGTGACATCGGCTCGGGCCATGATGCTCTTCAACCTGGGCAGCGCCTACTGCTTGAGGAGCGAGTACGACAAGGCCCGCAAGTGCCTGCATCAGGTAACCATGACAACAGTTCAATGACTCAGATCAAACACAGCATACAGAATACTCCAATAACTTGAAGGGGTCACTTACATGTCATCAGAGTTCCATCAGAGTAAACGGGGTAAAAAAAAGAGAAAACTGTGGAGGAGGTGACAAACATTGACTGGATCAAACACATTCAGCCCTTTATTACGAGATGGAGCAAAGATGGGTGGAGGAATGGATGAACGGATGATTTTTCTGTACAGTAAACAAACATTAATCAATATACTGCCATGCACACCATAACTAAGAATTGTAAACAAAAAGTTAGCTGTCATTAATTAATGCCTCCACTGAGGTAAGAGATCTCACAAGCTTTCTTCCATACACTTTAAATGACTGAGAGGAAGGTGCATCACACTAATATAATAAGATAATATGATCATGGTGATCTGTGGAGGTCAGATACACACATTAAATTAGGGTTCAGAGCAATGAGATATGACACAAAGGACATAAACACAAATCAATGTTATAACTGGCCTCAGACAAAAGAACAGGACCTTATATAAGCTGCCCTTACTTTAAGCTCCTCCCCTGTACAGAGGTGTGACAGTTCATTATGACCTCGGACCAAACAGTCTCTCATGTCACAGTGCAGGGATCATTTTTCGGGTTCACCCAGCTGTGATGTGTGTTGTCTTCATCAGGCTGCATCAATGGTGAACACGAAGGACATTCCACCGGAGGCCATCCTGCTTGGGGTCTACTTGGAGTTACAGAATGGTCAGATTTCCATCCAACACTCATGACACACACACACACACACACACACTCCCTTTGAGTCAGTTCTAAGTTGTTGAGGAGTTTCTTCTCATGTGAATTCTCCTCATGGTGTTGGAGAAATTAAGAAAAAAGAGGAAAATACCATAATGATGTCCAAAGCTGCAGTCTGGTCTTGTGTTCACAGCATGGATGAACGTTTGCTCAAAAATGTTAGCATGTTGTATATTGCCACAAATAATGCCTGTCAACAAAGACAAACATCTGATCTGCATCTGAAACACCAACACACTGACTTGACCGAGTCTGGACTGCTGTTATGAACAGAGTTGTCAAATTTGGTCTTTGGTTCACTTGCCTTTTACTTAAATCCTAATTTTGTTAGATGAAGTCTTTGAACAGCATTTTGTCTGAAGTACAGAGTGAAATATTTAGTTTGATAAAAAGGCATGTTATAGATGTAAATGGGATCAGTACAAACAGTTTGATTTCTCACTGAAAGCACTCTCATCTTTGACTGTTGTTACTTGAATTAGTGTCCAAATGAGTGCAGCTGACTGAATGCTGTGGTTTATTACCTAATGTCCTTTCATTTCGTTAAAGTCAGTAGACAATGCCGTCGTCCTGTGTTGTGTGTCCACAGGAAACACCCAGCTGGCCCTGCAGATCATCAAACGGAACCAGCTGCTGCCCACGGTGGTCCAGAGGGTCTCCCCGGAGTCTCGCAAGAAACCTGTCCAGCCCTTCCAGTCTGTCCAGGCCGTCCAGCTGCCCTCACCATTCACACAAGTTCAGCGCAAATGAGCCTCCACAGCCACCTCTGACCCACCCTGACCCCCACCCCAGCACTCCACTGAAGACAAACTATACACACACACACACACACCACAGAGGAGCCTTGACATCTCTAAAGGTGCTTCCCCTCAGCATCAGGAGCCATGTGACATGCAGGTGTGGCTGCTGATCTATGAGGATAGAAGCATTTCAGCTGCAGCTGACTTTTTATTTCCATTTGACTTTATCTCAACAATGAAAATAAATTTTATTTACTGTAGGACATGTGTGACTCTTAAATACTCATATTGTTTGTGCCACAATCAACGCGAATGGGACATTTTGACAACGATTAATAAAAAACTTGGATCTAAATGATGAACAGTAAGGTACTGAGCTGCTTTTAGAATTTATAAAACTTATTAAATAGAGCACTGTACAACACAACGTTACAAAGTGCTTTATAGTAGAAAGCAAGTATAAAAGCTCAAATTCAGTGTCTGAAAAACCAAAATCAAATTTTTAAACTATGCAATTGGGGAAAAATCGAAGGGCTGGAAGGAGGGTTTAAAATAGCGAGACACTTTCTGATCAGCAGGGGGAGCTGTTTGCAATGAGAACAGGAGGTGCTGTGAGCAGCGTTGGAGAGAGGGCTGTTTTTTATAGGAAAAGGAATTTAGCTGGATGAAGTTGTTGGCACTGTTTCTGTCCAAACATGAAGTCACTTGGTAATGACTCCACTACAATTAGTCTGATGGTGAGAAAGGAGATTAATCTAAAACCATGTCAAACCAGAACTGAGACCAGGACACTGAGCTGCAGTCTTGCACGCGCCTCTGTGCTTCCATGAGAGCAGTTGCACATCCAAAACATCATAGAGACCGTCTACTTTTGATATAATAAACTTAGGTTGGGGAGCAAACAGGAGAGGAGTTGTGCAAATCTGCAATTTCAAAATAAGACAAAAGAATCAAATTTGGACTCCTAGACATGAGATCTCTGCCATCTAAAAGTATCAGTAAAGTAAATGGACTGACTTACCCACCACAACAACCCACCAACCAAAAGATCAGTGGTTTGATGCCCAGCCCCTGCAGTCTACATGGGAAAATATCCTCTGGGCAAGACACTCCCAGTGGCATAGCCATCAATGTATGAAAGTGTGTGAATGGATATTCTGATAAGCAGACAGCACCTTTTGTTTGAATGGTAGTTAAGACTAAGTCAGTCAGTCAGTCCATTTACTATATAAACTGGGCCATTTATGACTCAACTTTATCAGTCATCCCAAAACCTAAATTAAATTCTAACTCATTTGAAAGTCTTCAGATCAGATGTCAGTCTGATGAAGTCATTATTGTAGATGATTTAAACATTGTTGATAGTGATAGTCTCAGTGTTGCAGTGTGTATAAACCTATTCACTGTTTTAACCACACCCTCAACCTTAGGGTAATGATGAATCCACTTCTGTGGTTCTATCACATTGACCTCACTCTAAGTCTTCTTTGCTTCTGATCGGTTATTTCAATCACATGTGAGCTTACAAGCAAGAAGAGCTGGGGTTGTGAAGGTCTTCAAGTGTGGAGAGCATTAAAGTGCTGCTTAAAAAGCTATCATCAAGAGTGATCCAAACCACCCTATAAATTGCGGAACAATTTCAGAATAATGTCCGTCATTGTAAAATTGCAAAGACTTTTAGTATCTCATCATGTACAATACATGATGTCATTAAAAGATTCCCAAAATCTGGAGAAATCTCTATGTGAAAGGGACTAGCTGAAAATCAATATTGGATGTCCATGATCTTCAGGCCCTCAAACAGCACTGCATTAAAGCAACACTATGTAGTTTATCGACCTTAGAATAATGTTTCCAAACTCAGTGAAGTGGTAGAAATATGGCTAATAGGTTGAATGGTGCCGCCGCTGCAGCCTGAGTGGGGTCACGTTGGCTGAAACTGCACTCTGTAACTTCTCGGTTCGGGTAGGAACCACAGCCCCTTCCCCCTCTGTGTAGCGCCGTAGAGTACGACCTGCTTTACGGCGTACGTCACATGTTTTATTTGTAGCCTGGGTGGAGTTAGCCAGCAGCTAACCATGAAACGAAGCAATGTAACAGTGAATTCTCTGAACTTGTGACAAATGTTTGCGCTTCTCAAGCAGATGGTGGAAGCACTGAGCTGAAGTTACATAGTGTCGCTTTAAAAACAGGAATAACAATGTAATCACTTCCAGGAAAGCCTTGCATATTTCAGCAAGACAATGCTACACCGCATAGTGCATCTATTGCAGCAGCATGGCTTTCTGCAAGCAGCTAGAGTCCTGTATCAGGCAAGAATGGGACAACATTCCACTCCCCGATCTCCAGTAACTGGTCTCCTCAGTTCACAGACGTTTATGGACTGTTGTTAAAAGAAGAGGGGATGCTACACAGTGATAAACATGGCGTTGCCCCTGAGACTTGCTGCTGCCACCACCAATTTCCATTGCAATACATCATACACTATCATTACTATTACCAATTTATTATAATTGCTTACAATGTGATTTTGTTCATCTGCTCTGGAAGAGGTATCCCTCCTCTGTGGCTCTTTCTGAGGTTTGTTCTCTCTTATCCCTGTTAAAAATAAAATTAGGTTTGATTTGATATATACTAATTTAATTTAAAAAATCTGAACCTTAAACACCCTAAAGGGTGTTATTGACAGTCCAGAGGGGTGTTTACATGGACACTACAGTCTGATCTGATCTCAGACCATTTTATTTCACGAATCTGTTCCATGAACAAACTGGTATGGTTCTTTTCAAACATTAAAGGGTTAATTCTGTAGCATGAAGTCAGATTAGCGGGTTAGCAAGGTACGTTGAGTCTAAAGAGAGTTTTCATGAAGGTGGCTCTCTGCTCTAACCTGGCTTAATCACCATCGTCAACTTGTGCTGCAGACTTAACCTAGTCCAGACCATGTACAGAGTTTCAGCATGACATCGTCTGAAGAGCCCCATGCACGAACAAACACCTCGTGCTTGTTAAGCCTTAAGTTAAAATTGATGCAGCGGAAACGCTCATGTCAACGTGATGTATTGTTTATGTAACACACTGCCACAGGAACCTGTATTTAATTCTACTTGAACTGCTGAATGTGTTTGTAGTGTTCAGTGGTCCTTTGTCCACAGCCTCGCTCTGTTGAACACCCCTCAACATTACCTCACATGAACAGATGACATAATAAAACAGTTTAGTCTGACGTGACAGTTTTTATTTGAGAGGAGCCATCTGTTTCACAACTATGGTGCCTTCACAAAGTTCATATCTAGATCACAAGAGCACTCTCTTTGTGTGTGTAACAGCAATAGTGTTTATTGATTGAGCCGCAATATTAGAAAGGGTCCTTGACCAAAGTTAGATCGACTCTGGACTGGACTCTGGACTGTACAACAGTATTTACAATGTAATATGTCCAAAATAGCTCCATACAGTGAAGCAACTCATCACACATCTTAATCCACAGGCTGGATAACACTTCTAGGAGGAGGTGGCCTTTGACATTTTTGTCTTAGTTCTTATTTTTCAGTTTTCACAAAACTGTTGTATCATTTATGTGAAAAGCAGAGTGCACCCTACCCGCGCACCCTACCTTTCATTAAAGAACATTTATGCCTTTGTATTAACTTGTTAACATTAAGCATACTGAACCCCTTTCACTGGAGGGGAGGTCAAATTCTCCAGTATTTTAGAATAAATGAAAACATCTGAGAATAGATACAAAAAAACCCCATAATTTTAAGCAGCACTTTTTAATTACTTTCCTCATCCCACGTTAGGAAACACAGAACTCTGCTCCATCAAATTCTTCTATTTGGCTTTTCCTGAGAGATGATGATGTTCTTCTGATTGGATGCCCACATTGTTCAGCCTCAATGAACCACTTAAAGCACATTATTTTTTTTAGGTTTCCCTTGAGAACTAACAAATATGAAATCTGATGTGACCATCTAACATCTACCAAGTGAGATAAAAAGGGCCTACTTACTCAATAAAATTAAACTGAAAAAACCTATTTCCACCACTTGGACTGTCTGATAATATGACAGTTGGAGACAGTGTTCCCCAACATCAGCTCTTCCAGTCCCAGGGAACACACAAGTCCCCGTCCTGCATGACAGAGTAGAAGTGAGAAACACAAACATGGAAGCCTTGCATGAGTGGCGAACGCTGTTCCACCAGTCTTTTACAGCACAAGATCATCTGGCTGGAGCTGACGCTGGGTTCCTTGGACAGACTCCTTAAAGACAGATTTTGGAGACACAGCTTCACCACGACCTCCTCCTCCGCCTGCAGTCTGCACACACACACACAAAAGCATGACTCCAAAACAAAGCTGATGAACCAGTAAGAGGTGTGGTGAATTACAACAAATACAATAGGCGAAAGGACGTCACAGCTTTGTGATGATCATCAGTATTTAAGGAGACACTCCTGTTGCATGATGAGAAAGGTGGGACCATGTGATATCAGAGCCGCCAAACCAACTGATGTAGATGAGTGACGGCCTGTTTGATTCTTTATTTTCTTAGTCACTGTATACACTGCTCTTAGTGCTAGTGCTAGGTTTTGCTGTATTAAAATGTACTTATATAATATGGGTACTTTTGTTATTGTTGTTATCATTATCAGTAGTTTTACTGTTGCTGATTCATCGTTATTTTGTTTTCATTATTATTTTTTGCTATCTTACCTTTGTGTACTGTTTATGTGCCACCCTCCACCATGCCCTATTGTTGCTTCTGCATTGCTCTGTGCACAATGATCTAGCTAAAAAAGTGTAGTTACTCAACTGACAAAATGCTAGTGACTCTGGTTTTCTCCACTGATGAAGGGATATATTGGACTCACTGGTTTCTGCGTCGGGTGTGCTGCCTGGCCTCTGGGGCGTGGCTCTGGAGGAAGACCTGCAACTTGGGAGGGTCACAGTTGGTGGGGATAAGGAAGTGCCCCAACTCATGAAGACTGGGATTAGAGCGGTCACTGTGATTGACACAAATAACACATGATGTCTTGTGGAATCAAAGTACTCATTTTACGTATTCTGATAGCAATGTGACATACTTCTCCAACAACATGGTGAGCCCTGCCAGACTCCTGGGGTGCAGGTGCAGGCGTTGGTGCATGAGGTTCTTGTGAAAGGTGCTGAGGGTGCTGTAGTGCTCAGTGATAGACTGGACTGGTCCAAGCCTCTCCATGTGGATTACTTGAATTCCACCCAGGAGAAGACTGATCCTCTCCTTCAGCCAGTCGGTCTGCTGCTGCAAGCTGCGATAGCTGAACAGCTGCTCAAACAACTGGAGATGCACAGGGAGAGGAGAGGTCAGAAAACAAAGAGGAATCCAGAGAGCATGTGACAGCGTGAACAGTGCAGCTGCATTACTTTGGTCCACTGATGATGAACGTCCATGGTTCCCAGCATGACTTGTCCAGAGGCGTTCATCCCTGACTGGTCAGCAAACACAACAGTGTATCCTGGAGGGAAGGTGGTGGAGGAGATTAAAGGGGAGGTTCACTATTTTTCCACATTTATGTAAGTCTGGTCTTGGGCAGTACAGCTAGATGTAAACTGAAAACATCTGAAACATTTACGGTTCAGAAGGGAGAGCTGTGTAAAATCTGGGAAAATAGCCAAGTGACATCACTTCAGTAAATTTTATTTGTGCTGAGTACTGCCATGGCCCTGCCTGACACCCAACACTGCTGCTATTATTATCATCATCACTATTATTATTAGTTGCAATTCTATATTATATATAACACTAATTTATATCCTACTGTAGCACTATCATAATCCACTGCCATTTACATTCCCACTACTGTCACTGTAATCATGTCATCATTCATTATTATTGTCCGTCCTGTAGAGGGATCCCTCCTCTGTGGCTCTCCATGAGGTTTCTGCCACCTTTTTTCCCTGTTAAAAGGTTTTTTGGTGGGCAAGTTTTTCCTCATTGAACCGAGGGTCTAAGGACAGAGGGTGTTGCTCACTGTACAGATTGTAAAGCCCTCCGAGGCAAAACGTGTTTTGTGAATTTGGGCTATACAAATAAAATTTGATTTGAAATTTGATCTGAGGAACTCAGGTTTGATTCAAAAAGCATGGTACTAAAGGTATGGTCACATTATTCTGGTCAAAAAAAGTGGCCAACAGCCCAAAACACAATATCTAAGTGAAAGGACAGAGGTGTGACGGGCCACTCTGATGGCTCTGACTCTGTTAATGGCATTGCCAGGTGTCAGCCTGAAGTTGATTAACTCTTTTACAGGCACACTGACATTAAGGGCCTGACTTACTGAGATCCCAGATAAGGGGCGCCAAACTGTTTGCGGACTAACAGATTGCACATGCTATTGGTTTGTGTGTTGCAGGTGATCTGCTAAGATTGCTCGCGCAAATGAGGTGGAGGAGCAGACGCCCTATTTAAGTGAGGTTTTTGTGTGTGCTGCTAGTTTTCACCACGGAGAACACTGACATTGATATTTAATTAATTACTGCAGCAACAGTTAAGTCAGTCTGCAGCACTTGAAGATGGATTACAGTCAGTGTGATGTGTGCACTTAGTTGGGACACTCGCCCCATCGTTACGCACACCGGGCAGCTGGAGGAGATGAACGCATGTTACGCACTGGTGGACATCGGCGTAACCTGTGAAAACAGAGAAACCGCTTTGACAGAAAGATCAAGATAAGAGAAAATGTTGACGCAAGCAGAAAAGACTCGTTCTCTCCGTCGCCTTTCGTTGTGCCGACGCCTCCTCCTTGTTACAACGACCGCAGCCCAAAGCTGTGCCGGTTAACACATGCCTTTCAAACGTGCTAAATAAAGACACAAAATCAGCGAACGCAATCAGTTGCTGGTTTGGTAAATCACGTTGCGTGCACTATCTTAACTATTTGCATCTACTCCTCCCAGTATTTTGTGCAGTCGGGCAGAGACGCCCATATTTACATATTCATCAAGGCAAACACACCCTATTCTGCCCGTTTGAGGGATGCAATCCCCCATGTGTCCGGTTGGTAAATCAGCTTTAACATGTGTTTGCACCAGTTTTTGCAGACCCTTGAGTAAATCAGGCCTAAGACTGGTAAAGGTATCAATTAGAAACCCTCCAGATCCCAGTTTGTGGATTCCCATCCTGGAAAATGCAGCGTTTTTGACGCTAGATTCGAGTCGTTTACTCTGCTTTCAAGTCTCCCAAATAAAGTATTTCTCTAAAAATAAATAAAAGTTCAAAGTTTCTCCGAAATAAAAAAATGTTCAAACTAAAGAGACCTGCCTTGCCTCAAACATGCCCACCCCACCCAACCTTGTTGGATAATATTATTGAGCTTGGTACATCTCTTTGCTTTCCTGTGGTTAAGTCTCTTCTTTTCCCTCTTTTCTTCCGTTCTTCTGTTATACTCTTCATGCTTTAACTCATTATGCTCTTATACTGGTGTTTCTTATGATCATGATTATTTTTAAACTTTCAATTTTGCTCGCCAAGTCCATGACTGTCTTGTCTACCCAGTCTTTCCCTTTTTCCTGTGTTTTCAGTTACATTACACCTGAAGCGACGAAGCAAGCTGATTGCAACACTTTTTAATAAACTCTAATAATAACTTTGATAATAGTATTGAATAACCAATACAATTGTTTTCAACTTAATTCTAAGCAAGCAGTTTGAACCGAATTATTATAAGCGGAGCCACTATTCGACCTTCAACTTTGTTCTACCTTAGAATCACTAGATCTAGCGCTGCCAGCAACCTGCACAAGTCATTCGTAAAGCAGTGGCTCCTCTGCCAAACCAGAAGACTCTCTGCAGCCCTAACAACCAATGTTTGAGGACCACATGAAAAACATTGCCTTCAGCCCCCACCTCCCTCCACTACAGCGTTTCAGTTGGTCTTGTCCCGCTGGGAGATCGTGCCATGAAGCCTGCAGCTGTAAATGGGGTCACTTTTCAATAAATACGAATCTGAGTGTGTGGATCGCAACATTAAACATTAAATTTATCAGTTTTATGATGTATGTGATCATGATGCTACCTTTTTCATTTTCAGTCAACTTCTCACTCCTCTTGTCTCTTCACCTCAGCGTTCATGTCATGCATGAATTATGCAAGGGAGAGACGAGACAAGATGAGGATACTATGTAGCAGTAAAAATTATTTCTCTCCCAGTGATAATCCTGCTTCTGAAGCTCAGCTGATGTATCACAACTTTGAAGGTCAGCTTTGTTCATTTGTTGATATACTGAGGCTTGTGTTTCCCTGGGACCCAGCTGACAGCCTGTGTGTGTGTGTGTGTAGCTGTTTTATGTACATTTACTTGATAGACATGTCTCAGCGGTAACAGTAAATAATAAGTCAAACTGCAGGAATTCAATTGCTTGGCAATGTTGTGTAACTTTGAGTAGCAGTCAGCAGCTAGCATTAGCTAGGTGGTGACATCAGTTGGGGTGCAAGCACGGTTCGCTTGGCTTAGCTGTGGCTATCTGCTCTGAAACGCAGAGCAAAGGCTGTCCACCTGTGGGAGCTGGTCTTCCAGACGGCAATGAACACTTTGGCATCAGATTGTGTTAGGGAAAAGATGCTTTCATAAGTGTGGAAGATTTGCTAAAAAATCTGATGAGCTGTGTGTTCCATTTTAGTCACTGGAGTGCGGGAGTCAGGCTGGTTCATATGGACCCTGCAAATTGCCTCAAAAACGCACAGGCCTGCCAGAGGAGCAAGGCGTACAGGGCTCCAGACTGACTTTTTTTTACTAGGAGCACTGTGGCCCTCAACTTAAAATTTTAGGGGCGCAGGTGGAGAATTTAGGGATTTACTTTAAATTGACTTGTTAAGTAAATATTCACACTTCTTGACATTTTCACTGTTTTACTGATAAATAACGACAATAAATGCAGAAACCACAATGTTTTAAATTCACATTTACATTATGTTTCAGACTGGAGCAGTAGTTTGTCAGCAACAAAAATATTTAATAATGTAACAGACTATTTTGACCTAGCCATGTACTCCTGTTTGTCAAGTATCCCTCCAGGGTTGGCAGTTCCGTCGTAAGTTGTTGCTGTTGTCGCGCTGATTAAAACAGAGAGTGGTTGCCGCTGAACTGTGAACGCTGAACACATCACCTCGACTCCTGTCTGTTTATTGTTTTATTAGCTGCATCCAGTTAAATGAACCCAGGACGCTAGATTACAATAATAATTTTTAAAAATTTGCAAATTCATTGGTCACACGTGAAAGTAGATGAACAATTTACTTGTAGTGTCTCAAATTTTAGGGGCAAATTGCAACCATTTAGGGACAGTCTGGAGCCCTAAGCTAGATTTTACTGTATATAATATCGACAACATAACACTTGTGAAATCAAATTAACCTACAGCACAGTGTGCCAAAGAGGGTCACAATCACCACAATCACTCATTGTGGCCAACCACAGTGCATTTCTAAATGGCTATGATCCCCTACTGTAATGTACTGCAGTATTAGCGACAATGCTAACAGTGTCTCACTCTTACACGATGTTGTCCCCTACAACGTCCCCCCCCCTTATAACACTGGCATATCCTCCTCAACTTCATCAAGATCCGCCCCTTGTTCCAGCCCAGCCCTACCCTCTGTAGGCACTGAAGGTACTCTGGTTGCAAAAAACCATGATGCTTCAAAACCACACTCAGCAAACCAATGGGTCATGGGATGACAACGTGTGCTATTTTTTTTACTGTCTATGGTGCCAGGTGGCTTTATCTGTGATTCATCACAGCTGTCCTGTCTTCACTTGGACTCTTTACCTTGCAGGTTGATCAGGGCCTCAGGGTTCTGTTGAGACAGTCGCCTCAGACTCTGAAGTTGACTGCACATGTGGGCCACTCCCCAGCTACGCTGCCACCTGTACCACACAACTGACATCATCATCATGATTATACAGCCTCTTCCATTCGGGCCTGCAACACAATTCCAAACAAGTTTGGACAAGAGCACTTTAGGGCTTTATGTGGTAAAAAATAAGTCCTTGACAGAAATTTGCCTCAGTAATACTGAGCCCATGTGGTTATGTCACTATCTGTGACTGGCGATTATTAATACAGTAATGTAAATGGTAAATGGACAGATTTATATAGCACCTTTCAAGTCTTTGTGACCACTCAAAGCACTTAACAACTCAAGTCAACATTCACACCTTTCACACACATTCATACACCGATGGCTATGCCACTGGGATTTGGGGTTTAGTATCTTGCCCAAGGAGACTTTGACATGTAGACTGCAGGGGTCAGGGATTGAACCACTGACCTTCTGGTTGGTGGACGACTGTTCTACCTCCTGAACCACAGCTCAGCTTATGTTTGCATCCTTGCCCTTTATACAATGAAATTCCTTGAATCATTGAATTATTGTTGTGAACAGAAGAGGTGAAACATCCTCTTCTCCTTGAGGAACACTTGAATGATTTTTTGCATGTACAGTCAGGTCCATATATATTGGGACATCGACACAATTCTCTTTTTTTTGGCTCTATACACCACCACAATAGATTT
>JBCAUF010000343.1:5793961-5805086 GCA_038406115.1 Haemulon aurolineatum
CACACACACACACACACACACAGGCAGAGGAACACACTGAGCCCTGGTCTGAACACCAACAGGAGGATCCTGAAGTGGATTCTCTGTTGGATGGGAAACCTGCAGTCATGTGGTGGTTTTCTTGCACCAGTGAATTCTGGATGAGCTCAAGTCTGATTGGATGTTGAGATGATCCAGTGAACAGAGCCCTGAGTGAGCTGATCAGTAGAAGATGTAACTCTGTGTGAACAGTTGGTCTGTTATGTCTCAGCTGATGAGGATCTTGTCACAATGAGCCCTGCAGCACCGCGCAGTGACCGTTAGAGTAAAGACCCGCAGAGACCCTGATCAGTTAGTGACGTCATGCTTCATGCGTCATGATTTGCTGATTTCAAATCCAATTCGATTCAAACTGCTCATCTGTGACGAGAACTTTCTGTGGGCTCAGATGTAGCTTAGCATTTGGCTGCAAGACGAGCAACATGATGCACGCGCGGACCGGACAGAATCACGTGTTTATCCGCTCTACGTTATCGTTAGAGCAACGCGAAGTCCTGACGGAGACTTGTCGACTCTCCGTTCAGGATCAGCTTCACATAACGCCGTTTGATGCCGCGGTATCGATCCGGAGCACTTACAAGTTGAAACTCTCATAGGTGTTCGCCATCTTTCCTCCCGTTTGACCTCGGTGACGTGGCACCGACACGCCGGCCACTTCCGGAATCAGCTGCGTGCGTGGGCGGGGTCGGTCTGACACGATGGAGGAGACGCCTCTTCGTGGCCGGAACGTGGCCCAGCTCATGATCCAGCCTCGCCGCTGTGTGTCCGGGTCTCCTCCGGTCTCCTCCGGTCTCCTCACTGACCGGAGCGAGCAGCTCCTCCCGGACTTGATTACGGCTGTTATTTCACAAAGCAGCACATCGCAGAAAGAACCAACCTGGAGTTACAGAGTGCACCATTTATTTCGTATTATTAATGAGTGAAGTGAAATTTGTTCTATATTCGACCTTCGCTTGTTTTTTCTGTTTCTAGCCTGAATACTGTCATCAACTGCACCAATTTCCTGAATCATAAAGAAATCTTTGCCGTCTGTTACAAACCTATGGAAGTCTATGGAAGCCCATTTCCGCCACTTGACAGAAAAAAACGAGATATAATAACTCGAAATAATGCCCAATCTCAAATAATGAGATACTCAGTCAAAATAATGAGATAGTATCTCAATATTTTGACTTAGTAAGTCATTATTTTGACTTACTATGTCATTACTTTGACTTAGTATCTCATTATTTTGACTTACCATCTCAATATTTTAACTTGCTTACTAGCTTTAGTATCTCAATATTTTGACTTAGCATCTCATTATTTTGACTGACCATCTTTAGTATCTCATTATTTTGACTGACCATCTCATTATTTTGACTTAGTATCTCAATATTTTGCCTTACTATCCCATTATTTTGACTTAGTATCTCGTTATTTTGAGTTATTAGAGCTCGTCTTTTTTCCCGTCAAGTGGCGGAATTGGGCTTCCATAGAAACCAAACCGTGTGAAAATTGGGTCTGATTATTGTAGTTGGGGATACACCTCCCTCAGTTGAATGCACTGGGGGTGCATTGGATACCTATCCAAGCTGGCCGCGCTCAGTGGCCCAATTCCAATCCGCCCCCTAAAGACTCAAGACCTGAACCCTCACTGACTGAAGTGACATCAGCTGTAAGGGACTGAGTCTGAGAGGGCTCCACATCCCATAAACTGGAAAAGAACATCACTCACCCCCTCTCACGTCACTTTGACAATACATGCTGTTGACTTGACTGCTCTGGACTGTTGATACTTGCAGCAGCACAAGGCGTGTGAGGAGTAGACTCCTTGATCAGTCTGTCTTTGTCCAAGGATGGACAAGAGCTCATTTCAAAATAATTCATGTATTCAGTGACAGACTGGCTATAGAGCAATATGGGCAAATGATACAACGGTGAGACGGCCGCGTCAAGTTGCAGCCATGTTTAAGTGACCAGAAAAAATAACTGAAAAAGTCAGCATCGGTGCTGATTCCAATCCAACCCCCCACAGACTCACTGACTTAGAGGTGCGAAGTGTTCTCCGTGAGTGTGTGAGGGCTGTCCCATCGTCAGATCATCAATGAGTCAGTGAATGAGCCCTTACTTTTTTTTTTTTTTTGTGCTTTACTGACATGAGACAAGCATAACAGCATCATCCAAGCACACAGAGCAAAACGGATATACAATATACATTACACAGAGACATAAGAGAACACAAGACAGAAAAAAACAAAAAAAAAAAGAACATAAAATAAAAGGACTTAAAACAATAATCATTGCCAGATGATATGAAATCTACCTTTAAGTTTTTATATAGGGTCTATGTTGAATCTTTCAAAACTACAGGCTGTATCTTCAAACATCTTTACCTATTTAAGTCAAATCAAATCAAATCAAATTTTATTTGTACAGCCCAAATTCACAAAACACATTTTGCCTCGGAGGGCTTTACAATCTGTACAGTGAGCGACACCCTCTGTCCTTAGACCCTCGGTTCGAATGAGGAAAAACTTGCCCACCAAAAGTGGCATTGGTATGCATTTTGGGTGCTAGATATGATCATTTGTCACTTTAATTGTTCTCAAAACATCTTGCCAAAAGACTGCAGTTGAAAATTAGCCAGCTGGCTAACACTGGCACGTGTACAGAAATGTTATGTGGTGTTGTGGAAGTTTTCCCTGTTACTGCCAGTGAAGAATGAAATAGAGACTTCTTTCTCTGCAAAGAAAAGGTCAGTCTCCATCGGAGGGGTCAGAATCGAGAAAGACTCAGAACATGGGGAAACCTGAACATTTATGCATGAGGGACACCCCTCAGGTAGCGAGGAAAAAGGCTTTGATTTTGGCATCTTTTGTCTACTGCAGGGACCGTCACCCCACCCCCTGTGGGGGATGTCTCACACTTGGAGTATCCTGCAGGATGTTGGTATCTTGGTGGAAATTAAGAAGTCAAATTTTGAACTGATATGTTGGTGGGAAAGTCTGTTGTGGGGACATCTCAAGCAGTTCTAACAAAGATATTGAAATTGCAATTACAGTGGTCCTTATAAATAAATAAATAATATTCTAAATTTATATATATTGTAATGTGTTTTTATATGTTTACATATAAAAATATGAGCAGATTTTAAATGTAAAAACAAGGGGTGTTGGTTATAGGCAGTCTACTACTATGATCCCACACCGATTTTGAGTCAATTGATCACATGATCTGGAAGTTATTCAGCTAAAATGATAATATTTACATAGAAAAATTAATTTAAAAAAGGAATAGATGCAAAATGTAAAAACAAGGGGTGCATCTCATGCAGCCAGTCGAGTACTATGATCCCACACTGATTTTGAGTCAATTGATCACATGACCTGGAAGCTATTGAGCCAAAATGCTAATATTTATTCATTAAATTATTTTAATTTTACTGCATTTTATTTGCATTATTGGTACTGTTTTTCAATTAGTATTACATTTTTTACTGCATTTTATTAGCTATGAGTCTCAATGTTACAGTAAAAGTAATGGTTTGATTACTTTAGCTTCCTTTAGACTTCATGCCAGATGAGATACACCTGTCGTTTTTAAAATTGAAATCTGTTCATATTTTTAATTGCTTATGAATAAATTTACATTTGAAATCTGTCCTTTTTAAAAATGCATTTTTCGATTAGTGTATTCACATATTCGATTTCATTTTCAAAGAAACTTGTAATACTAAAAAAGTTACTTTTCATGGGTACTTTTACTATGTAAAGTTTTATTGTGCCGGGAGTAAAGGAAAAAATTAAGCCTATTTGGGCGTATTTTGGACATTCGATTAGTGTATAGCTCATTCGCATATTCAAATTAATTTTCAAAGAAACTTGTAATACAAAAGATTTTCCTTTTCATGGGTACTTTCATTGTATAAAGTTTTATTTTGATAGGAGTTAAGGAAAAAAATAGCCCCATTGGGGTGTATTGTTGTCTGGCCTTATTGGCACACATCTTGGATTGATGAGAATTTAATATATTTCCTCAACTAGGATTTCTGAGGACTTTTAGCATGTTGTTCTGGACACCTCATAGAAATGATCTAAGCTGCAAAAAAATCTTTTACAACTAGTTTGTCGAAAAACACTACTTTGCCTGAATTATTAACCAAAATTTTTTGACTGTAAGCTTTTTAAGATAAACTCAGTACACTTTTGTAGAACGGTAGATATTTTTGCTGTGTCTTCAAAATACTGAATTGATTTGAATAGCCATTTGTTGTTATCAAATTAGAACGTCTCTGTTGTTATCCGTATTTGTAGGACCCAAACCATTCCAGATGGTGGCGACACTGAGTCACTGGGCTGTTTGCCAACCGCAAATAAAGCTCACAGAAGAAGAAGAGGATTTAGCTAGTGGTTGATAAATCCTGTGGAGGGCAGCATTACACCGGACGGTGTACGGCCTGCCGGAACCCCAGAAGAAGAAGAAGAAGAAGAGGGACCAGTCGTCCATGTGGTAGTCACACTGCGTGCATAAGAGAGAGTCGGAGTCGAAGAGGGAAGAAGTTACCAAGCTGCCAGCGTCGATTTAACAGCCGAACATGAAGCCAGGTACAGTAAACACGCTGCTCGTCGCTTTCATGGTGTTTTCAGGTAAACTCTCTGTGCCTGTCCGTGCTGTGGGACTTGCGCTGATGGTGTTGGGCCTAACACCGCTCCACCGATCCGCTGTGAAATTAAAAGAGGAGAAAAGTGTGTGAGCGCTTTCTCCATCAACACAGGGTATGGTCACGTTGAACCGTAGTTCTGGTGTAAGGTTAGCCACGTGTGGAGCCGTCGGCCGGACTCTGAGCCTCAGCAGCACTCTGAGCACACCTCCGTCCTCAAACACGTGTCGAGTTTTCGCTCAGCGGAGCAGAAAAGCTAGGTCCGTTCTACGACTTGACCAGAGTCCAGAGAGATGGTCTGCGACGCGACTGCGACTATGGGTGGACAAATGTCTCCAAGTTTGCACCTACTTTGTGCCACGAGACTAGAGTTTGGAGACTGAGGCCTGTAACATCTGCCAACATCAGCCCGGGATGATGCGTTTGTCGGAGAGTTTTGATGAGCACACAAACCCGCAGTGTGGATGTGCGTAGACGCAAATATCGACATTTGAATAATGTGGAAAAACGAGTCGAGGATACAACAGACGCGTGATCGAAATGCACGCAGAGCCATCCAGCCTGCGCCTTTAAACAGGACACGGACCCTCACACATCTGGCCTCTCGCTTCAATGGGACAGTGTAACGTTGTTATCAGAGACATTATCAACATTCATTCCAATCTGTTGTGTTCATCGCCTCAGGACCGATCGTATCATGATGGCCGAATGGATACATTAATGACTGCAGTAATGTTCACTGCAGTCCAGAAAACAACTTTATTTACTGTTTTCAATAACACGCGACGGCCATTTTGTTCCTCGTGCCGCGTGATGCACACCGGCAAGTCAGCGAGGTGAGGGAGCTTCTCCCGAGCCTCAACTGGATTTGATTTCAGAGTAGTTGTATAATAGCATTCATAAGAAAAGCATATTGATTAGATTTCAAGTCTTTTGTAATATACAGTTAGTGTATATGTGTAAAGTGCACTTTGATTTCACTTGATTGGAAGTGAATTTATGTACACTTATTTAAAAGTGCACTTTATTATAAGTCTATTTTAAATTGTTCGCAAGCATACTTTTAAAAATACTTCATTTCAAAGTACTTACATTAGTAGAACAGTATTCTTAATAAAAGCAGGCTTATTTGATCATTTGTAACATACTGTGAACTGTTCCTTCCTAAGTAGAAGGAAGTGCATGTAAGGATATTAAAAGAATAGTTCACCCAAAAATGAATTCATTCATTATCGACTTACCTTCATGCTGATTAGAAGTCCAGTGTAGTTTTTTTTAATTCCTCAAAGTGTCACAGGAGGCCCTGGGGTTTTCATTCTGACCGCAAAGTCATATAATGAGAGTCTATGGTAACCGAAAAGAAAAGGTCAATATAACTACTCAAAAACTTTGTAACATTCCTCCATACTGCTCGTCCGCTGCAATCCAAGTGTCCAGAGTTTACTCAAAACGGCGTCATTTAGTATGTTTTTATAACCTACACAACTATATCTTTAATTTTAAGGCCTTTTAAGTATATTGTCAATATATTGATGGTCTAATATTTTTCAATATGAATCAGTTTGAGTTTATTTCAGCCTTTTATGAAATCAAATAATTAAAAAAATAAAAAAAATAAAGCAGAGCTCTGGTATTGGGAATAGTATCAGTAAATTCAGGTGTCAGGATTGGATCGGAAGTGAAAAATGTGGATCGGTGCATCCCTATTTGCAGACTCTACTCTTGGGTCATACAAGAGAAATGTCTTGAAGGATCAAGACTAACTGATGGCAAATGCATCATGTGTTAGTGGGTAACTGCTGCTTCCCTAAGCTTTTTGATGGGAACCATCCAAGAATGTGTCCTTCACAGTAATGGTGTGAATGTACCCCTGCTTTGTCAGCTGTATCTTATTTTATGTTCCCACATACATCAGTGCACCGTCACTTCAGTGAATATCCTAGGCTGGCTCTATTAATGTAAACATCACAATCACAGGGTTTCTGGCAGTGGATTGTAAATCTGGTGGTCTGCTGTGCCTGCCTAAAATGTTTTAGTACAGTTGTAATAGAACTTTGTGTTTCTATTGTTAACGTGTGATGTTGACAGCCCCCACATGGACATTTTGAAGAAGCACAGTCGTTGTTTTGGCTCTGTTGGTGTTCTGTAACATCCAAATGCAGATGCATGGATTTGGCTTATCTAGATTTGTATTTCAGGGTTCAGTCCTCGTGGGGACAGAGGAGGAAGAGGTGGGGGACGTGGAGGATTCAGAGGAGGATTTGGTGATCGAGGAGGATTCGGTGATCGAGGAGGACGAGGAGGATTCAGAGGAGGAAGAGGTGAGACTGGAGGACGTGGATACGTATTAAATGTGTCAACATCATGCAGTATTATCACATCACACTCACTGTAGTTACATGTGGCACAAATGCCTTTAAAAAAAACAAAACAGTTACATGAAAGAACACAACATTGGTGGGCATCAGCTGACATGTGATGCTCTGTATGACAGAGCACCTACTGTATGTTTGACAGGAAACGTGTTCACCATTATACATTTTAAGAGCACCCTGTTAGTTCCGAGTGCTCTTTGTGCTACCATGGCACAGACATGCGTCAGTGTTTTATCATGTGTCTGTCTTCAGGTGGTGGATTCAAGTCCCCAGACGGTGGAGGATTTCGGGGCCGGGGAGGTGGCAGAGGCACCCCAAGAGGGAGAGGAGGCAGAGGAGGGAGGGGTGGTGGCAGAGGAGGCTTCGGAGGAGGGAAAAAGGTCCTGGTTGAGCCACACAGACACGAAGGTTTGTAATTATTGTGGATTAGTATTTGGGACGGAGTCACTAAGGTGTTCAGCAGTCAACTTCAGGCTTCTGTTTTACTCACCTTCAAAGTAATACTTTTAAATATGTATTTCTGGGGAGTTTTGTTCATATTCTGAAGTAAGTGGCTAATCTAATCGACGCAAGTGAAGGAGAACACTTCACTTGTGTAGTAAATAAATATGTGGCACTTCTCTCTGTCTGACTACATGTACCAAAACAATTCGATTGATAAAGTGTCCAAGAGACACTGACCTGCTGTCTGTCTCCTCAGGAGTGTTCATCTCCAGAGGGAAGGAGGATGCCTTGGTGACCAAGAACATGGTGGTAGGAGAGTCTGTGTATGGAGAGAAGAGGATCAGTGTGGAGGTGAGATTGTACTTCACAGCAGCACTGTGGTCAGACAGTGCAGGTCCACTCATTGCATTATAGTGAAAGTAGTTTGGCCAGTGTTCAGTAATAATTTAAATATGATGCTCTGCATCAGTCTTGGAGTCCAGATCCCATGAAGTCAGCAGCTGTTTTCTCTGGTTAGACTTCTGACAGAACTAATCGTTTCTCTTGAAATTGAAACTGTGAAAATCCTCAAATATCTTGGTGCAATTCTAAATTCTTAGGTGAGTTTCTTGGGCGATGCTCAGTGATTTTATCTCCTTGGAGGATCCTTGGAAACTAGCGCAGAGCTAAATCCGGCACATTTACATGGCATTAATTGTTCATTAATGTGCACTCTCCTCTCCAAATAAACAATAAATGAAAATGAAAAAGTCTGTCATGTTTTGTCAGCAGATTGTAGAACTTTACCCCTTTCCCACTGGCCAAAAAAACGGTTTAAACCTGCTAATGATTGGCTTCTGACGGCAATGAGAAAGGCTCACCAACCCGCGTGAAACGACCCTGCAACCCCCGGGGGTCAAATCGACTACAACCTCCGATCAGCATGCAGTCAGACCCGAGTCAGCCCGCTAATTTACGTGATGCCGTTGGGCGTCATGTGTCTCATATCACGGACCAAACGTTCTGAGAACGGACAAAAGTGCAAAACAAAGCACACTGACCACTGCCTCACTCGCTTCCATGGTGCTGTCCATTGTGTGCTTCCCTGATTTCTGTCTCACTGATGACATCACCAACACGATGACGTCATGCAGCTTGCCAGCGGGGGACTGATTGTTAGCAGGTCGACGCACTAATTTCAGTGGGAAAGTGGCGCTTGAGACAAATCTACTGGTTCCAAGTAGACGAGTAGAATACTAGCAGAACTCATCCTCTTATCAGCTGGTTTTGTGCCTTGAGCTCTGGGAGGTGCTATAGAGTCATGCTGACAATTAAAACTGGATTCAAAAAGTCCTTCATCCCCGGTGCCATCGTTGTGATTGAGTCAACAAAGTGACTGATGTCAACTCCATGCAATGAACTGTGTATTTCAGTGTTTGTCTGCTGTGTTTGATGTTTTTGTCCCAAATTCCTACCCTGGTGGACAATAAAGATATATATTCTATGTTCTTAAAGGGATAGTTGTGAAGTATGGTTGTATTTATCTATAGTCGGTGTATTGCCTACAGTAGATGACAGTTAGCCACTTTTGAAATGACACCATTTCCCTTTTTTGTTTTTAGGAAGGAGAAACTAAGATTGAATACAGAGCCTGGAATCCTTTCCGCTCTAAGCTAGCAGCAGCTATCTTGGGAGGAGTGGACCAGATCCATATCAAGCCCGGAGCAAAGGTCATGTACCTGGGAGCTGCCTCTGGCACCACAGTGTCCCACGTTTCTGACATAGTTGGACCGGTGAGTACTACACACTCTGGTTCTGTTTCTAATGATCCAGTTTGATAGTCCAACACAATATATCCACTATATGGCCCACAAAATATTCACTGGAACAATTTTACAGTGTCCATTTCACTTTTGAAAGTGGTTCACAATGTCTCAACAAGTAATTCTAACGGTGTCCTTTATCTAAAAGAGATTTGTGCTGTGTTGAGAAAATCTGTGGCGAAACGGGTGAACAAATTCAACTTTAACCTGAAAATGATAATGTCTTGTATGACGTGCACAGTAAGACGTACAGTATGCCAGTTATGCCAGGATAAATATAAAGGCCATGAAAGCTAAGCAGAAATAGCCATGTGTTCAGAGTGTGATTTAGAGTGTCCATGGGGTGGTCCTACAGATAAGTAGTCTGAACAAACACATTAGAATTTTAAGGCACAGTTTAAGATGTGTAACATTTGCTGAGTCTAACATTCATTTTACTCCAAGGTAAATGTAAAATGGTGAGGTTTGTTCAAAAGGACGTTTCAAAGAATGGGTATATTGAACTTAGAGATGCACCGATCAATCGGCCGCCGATTAAAAAGGCCGGTCACTGTCGTAATTGCCGGTTTTCAGCCGATCAAACTGATCTGCATGCGCGGTGCGTGGCAGCTCAACGCGCCCCCGTGCCCCAGAGCAAAACAGCTAAAAACTAGCAACACATGAAGAAAACATTGTGCCAGGACGACCCAAAACACGCTGTTTGTAAACGCGATGGACGCGATGTCATCACCCGTAACGCGAGTATCTCGTCGCTAGATCACATTTGTCACATTTTTCACCGCGCGATTGAAGCGATGATGCGATCCACCCCCTGCTATTTTGAGAGCACCGCCATGACAGCGTGTGTGTGTGTGGTCTGTTTGTTTGTGTGTTTCGATCGGGGTAGAAGGATGACGTTGTCTCGTAAAACTCTGGGAAACCACACACAGCCACAATAATGTTTCCCTCCATGTTTTGAAACGTGCATCCAGCGTCCGGACATCAGTGACATCACGTGGTTGGATATCAACGCTGATTGGATGATAGTTATTGATCTGTAAACTGGACTGAATGTTATGGTCAGTGTTGAAAATAAATCTGCTCAGGAGGCACTGTTGAAACTCTCACTCTGTTTCTTATTTGTGATGTTTTATTCTTGAAAAGGGGGGTTATGATAGCATATAGCCTACTACCACTAGACCTCCTTAAAAACCGGAAATCGGTATCGGCCAAGAATTTTGCAATCGGTGCATCCCTAATTGAAGTGATCCGTGTCTTGTGTGTTTTCTACAGGAAGGCCTGGTCTATGCTGTGGAGTTTTCCCATCGATCGGGTCGTGACCTTCTCAATGTTGCAAAGAAACGCACCAATATTATTCCAATCATTGAAGATGCTCGGCACCCACACAAATACCGCATGCTGGTTGGTAGGTACTCCTGAGCCTCGGCAGTAACATTACACAGGGCTTGTCATGGTTCCAATATCAGTCTGGCTAAAAATATGGTAAAAGCATGTTTATCGTGCAGTCGACTTTTCCAGAACAGAGTGAGTGTTGGATTAGGTTTTCTCAGAGATGTGTAGACCTTAAAGAGCCTTTTTAGGAGCACAATAAGCACTAGTAGTGTCATACAAGTTGCAGGGATGCAAACGGCGCGCCGAAAAGCGAAACTCGCTTTTTTTCATGGCCAAATAGGTCACTTGTGTGATTTGTTCATATCCAAAGAGTTTTTCTTTTGAGGGAGGGGGGGGAGGGGTCTTCACCGTCATATAGAGAGCCTAAGCGGAAGCAGGAAGTAACGGCGCCATGGGACCTCACTTCGGAAAAAATCTCCATCTAAATGAAT
>JBCAUF010000343.1:5805186-5815326 GCA_038406115.1 Haemulon aurolineatum
AATACTGGTATTGGCATCGACTACTGAAATTCTGGTTTCGTGACAACCCTAATCACAATTATCACAGTCTTGAGCTTATTAATTAAAGTAAAAAATGTAGCTTGGCCTCTTTACCTAGCTATAACTTTCATCATGCTGCCATTAAACACATTATTTAACACCTCTTAGGTTTATATAGCTTAACACCCCCCCCGCACTCTCTTTTTTGAGCTTTTCCTGTTTGCATCCCTGAAGTTGTCTCTGGTGTCAATGCCATATATACTAAAACTGTGAGCCCTGTATCTTAAACTGAATCAAACTCAAGTTCACCATATACAATAATTACAATGTAATCCTCTGTTGTGGTCATGTTCACAAGTTATCAGTCACTTTTTTGTCTGATCCTCACTGGGATCACAAGTGGATTTGGTCAGTTATGTTCACTCTTGGAACCATTAGTGTTAGCAAACAGGACTGGAAGATACGTCAGGCTTGTGAAATACAAGAAGTAGTGTGGATAAAAAAATGTCATCACACCAAACATCTGGAGATGGGTTCTCTCAATCATTTTAAGAATTACCAACAAAAGGAAGTGATCAATGTCGACTGCTGAGAAACATTTGATTGTGATGTTCTGCATCGCCCAGCACGTGTCTGCCTGGGATCATATCCAAGTGGGACTGGATCCACAACAACATGTATGTCTAAGTGAATGCTGCATGTCCGGACACTCACGGTCTCTCTCTCTAGGCATGGTGGATGTGATTTTTGCTGATGTCGCCCAGCCTGACCAGACGAGGATTGTTGCTTTGAACGCTCACAACTTCCTGAAGAACGGAGGACACTTTGTTATCTCCATCAAGGTACATGACGAGCACCGTGACAGATGGGAGTCCCCAACCTTTGTGGCAGTGAAGTCCAGAGATTATTGTAAAACAAGTTTTAGTCTGGTCTCAAACAGCTGATTGGGGCAGTCTGAACTGATGATGTTAATATATTTTACTGAATTGATGCTACTAGATAAAAATCAAATCAAACTTTATTTGTATAGCCCAAATTCACAAAACACATTTTGCCTCAGAGGGCTTTACAATCTGTACAGTGAGCGACACCCTCCAAAATGTATCCAAAAATGTATCAACCTGTACGTGTGTGTGTGATCCTGTATGAATGTCACATTGGACTTGCTAACTAGAACTGAATAGAATTGGAGATTGTATGGGATATTGATGCCTGCAGTATAATTTCATGTACTGTACTCTGACTTCTGATCAGCTTCACTGCTGATCATGACAAGTTTTCATCAGTTGTCTGTTCATAATGAGCGTATTGTCCGCTGTGTAATGTCTTCTCTTTTTGTACTCCAGGCTAACTGTATAGACTCGACGGCTGCTCCAGAGGCTGTGTTTGCCTCAGAAGTGAAAAAGATGAGTGCTGAGAACATGAAACCACAGGAACAGCTCACACTGGAGCCCTATGAGAGGGATCATGCAGTCGTAGTGGGCATCTACAGGTACGCCAATATCACACCGGCTTCTGACCAGGTCTCTTTAGCATAACACGCAAAAATGATCAGTTGGAGTTGGCAGATTTAATGGTCGTGCTAAAATAGCCACTTTTATACTTTGGTCAGTAACTGCTCTGATCAGATGTAGGCTGTTGGGTAAGATGCCATGGGACACCTGCTTCCAGTGGCATTCTCTTCCTGTGATCTCCTCGTCACTGTCAGACATAATAAAGAGTAGACGCCACATCAACCGCTACTGCCTGTTGGCGATGACGAGCTGCGGGGCCGCCATCTTGTTCCGGTCATCCGCTCCACCCAGTGTAATCTGTTTGGCAGGCACAATAAAGGGTCGGTGCATTTAATCATGACTCGCGGAATACAAAACTGATTTTCAGTTTTGTTTTTTCTGCAAACGTCATACATGTAGGCAGGCCAGCTGAAAGTCTTGCCTGGGTCTGGGGCAAAATAATCTTAGATGGCCCCCTCTCCTCTTCCTGTCCTCTGCACTTGACTCTTCTCATCTCCACCATCTCCTCTCCCTGGGTTTTCCTCTACTCTGCTCTCCTCCTCCTCTGTCTTCCTCCTCTCCTCTCTTACTTCCTGCACTGCTCTTCCTCTCTAATTGAACTACCAAACTCAGCTGTTTCTGTCAAAGATGATGTTTTGTGTCTGGCTTTTATACAAGCTAAGCTAACGGACGTTAACATCAGAGCTGGCAACTTAGTTTACATTACAAGGTTAACTGTGCTGTTTCAGCGGGTCCGTCAGCGGTTTTGCTCTGTCCTCTGCCCAGTATCAATTCCCACCGGGCGCGGCATTAACGGAGGATCGCGAGATCACGCGATGATCCTGAACGTACACGAGACCATGAGACCCCGCGATAAACTGCGTGTATAAAGGAAACGACAAAGAGAGACGCTGTTGAGACGTGCTGCAGCGCACTGGTGGAAATGCTCTCATCTCCATTAATTTAAGGTCGAGGGGGCCCAGTTCTGGGTCCGGGACAGCAGACCCGTTTGTCCCCCCCTATCGGCAAGTGTGCATGTAGGCATGATACAGCACACATGGTTCGGCATTGCATAGTAGGCTTAACAGTAATAGAATATTCTGGTATGTGATTAGCACAAGAATATGCCGCACAGTTCTCTGGCATCTTGAATTCTCTGCTGCTTCAGTTTATGTTTACAAGTAGATGACTGGACCAAGATGGCAGCCGGATTTCTTTCAGCCCCAGCAGCCAATGCGGTGTCCACTCTTTTATGTCTGTGGTTAGCATTTTCAATGTCCCCCGCGCAACAACAATTCCATTAAATTTCAGACCTCTGGTTTAGTGTAAATTGCTGCACATCTGAAAGAAGCCATAAATACAGTTTTCCATGAAAGAGACCATAATGCTTGTTAAAAAATGAATGTTTTTCTGTAACACTTGAAACACGACACATGTTTGAACTTGATACATCAGATTAACACACAGGCTGCAGTGGTTAAGGATATTTCTGCACCGAGCGAGAGAAGCCTCTATGATCACTTGGAATGATTGAGAAGCAGCACAGAGAAAGTAAAATTGTTTTAATAAACTAAAAGACTGAGATCGCCTTAGCTAATTTTAAGTTGTCGAGGAGTGTCTTCACAGATCAGATCCATCCATGAAAACAATTCCCCTTGGTATGACTGGGACAAAACATATTTACAACATGTATATGTTGGCCTCGTTTAAGACAGAATGTGAACTTGAGGGCTGAATAAAGGGCCAGTATGAGATAAATTGGGACTTTTTAAAAATGTGAATCATGTGAAGTTACTATAGTGGAGCCCAAAAATAAAATATAGGACTGGAAATATGCATAATGGGTCCCCTTAAAAGGACAGATTGAACACAAGGTGTATGTGCGCCCAGTTTGTTTTTATATACTGAATCCATTCATGTTTTCACATTAATTTCATCCCAAATTATTAGAGATTGCCTGTCGTCTTATAATGCATGTCAGAGCACAAGCAGTGAGTGAGGGGACATTAAAGGAATAGTTCAATATTTTGGCAAATTCGCCCATTGCCATAATCCCTATAGTCTTAAGTAGGTTTGTTAATTTCAATTGTATGTGCAAGCTTTTTTTAGACTGGTGGGGCAGAGACGCGAGCTGCTATGGAGGCTAATGGTACTTTTCAGGCTTTTCCTCTAAACTCGTTCAAAAACACAATCCAACAACTCCAAAATGCTGTCATGGACAAGTTGTGAGCTGCACATTCACCACACTATGAAATAATCATGTATGTATCATCTATGTAACATTAAGACACATGAAGGAAATACTCGCAACTACTTCTTCAGTAAACCACTGGGCAGAGTGACAGTGCGCACCTCAGGCAGTGCCGTAGGTTTTGTTGATGGAAGTAGTGCTTGAAACGTGTGCTTTTGAAATCACTCCGCCCAGCAGCCAAATCTGGAATGTAGTTCCAGCTTTGAATTTTTCTCGAACAACTGTCTCCTAATGTTCTATTTTTATTTCATACTGTGGTCAATGTGCAGCTCACAACTTGTCCATGAGAGTGTAGTGGAGTTGTTGGATTGTGTTTTTGATGAGTTTAGAGGGGAAGCCAGAAAAGTACCATGAGCCTCCAACGCAGCGCGCGTCTCTGCCCCCCCCCCCCAAAAAAAAGCTTGCACCTGCAATAAAAATTAATGGATCTACCGCTAAAACAATAGGGATTATGGCAAAATGTTGAACTATCCCTTCAATGTCCCCTCACTCACTGCTTGTGCTCTGACATGTATTATAAGACGACGGGCAATCTGTTATAATTTGGGATGAAATTAATGTGGAAACATATCGGTGGATTCAATATAAAAACAAAGTGGGCGCACATACATCTTGTGTTCACGGTGGTCCTCACAGGTGGTCAAACAAATTGCTTTGACAGTGACTCCAATATTTGCCACTATTGTTAGACTCCCTCCACCCAGCAAACATGAACCCATTTGAAGGTCACAATACTACGGTAACTGTTATGTTCCTGTTCTTTTTCATTTATGGTGTTAACATGCATGCTTCTCTCTCCACAGACCACCCCCAAAACAGAAGAAATGATGTGTGAAAGAAAGCTCAGGGAAATGGATTACCATTTTCAACCACCATTTGCATCCTGTCGGTGTTGCCCCGTTCTAATTATTTCATTCTGGTATTATAATTTGTGTTGACAGAAGAATGGTTGTAATTTACAAGAATTTGTTTTAATGTTTTGTCTTCTTTTTTCTTTTTTATTACAACTGAGAGCTTTGTCTTAATAAAATGTTGGATTCTTGTCTTTGGTTTTAATTGACTAATTGACATTTACAGTAGGCTTGGTTACCAAACCGAGGTGTTTAACCTTTTACACTACTAAGAAGTCCTGGCATAAACACTCACCACAAACGTTCCTTGGTTCTTAAAACTACTTAACAATCCTGTTGCAACATTTGTTTCAGTAAGTGACTGTCAGGTCCCTTCGTGCACCAGCGGCACGTTAATGGTAAAGATCAGGACCACCACTTGTGCCTACACCTGAGATGATGGCTACATTTCCTGTACTGGTTTTAGATAAAAGTAGATGTTTAGAGCTAGTTACAGCTGCACTGTTGTTCTAGGTGATCCTGATCTCTGAGACAAAGTCTGCTGGCTGTAAAGTAAATCTACATACGGAGGTTTCATACACTGTCAACTTTGTCAGCTCGCGTCAAACTGCCACCTTTTCTCTTCCATACCTGTACACCAATTCCCCGATGTGCGTACGGACAGAATGTTTTTGATACAAGAAAAATAAGTCTACAACCACGTTTTAATTTACAGACCAACTGTTGCGCGGCACTTGTGACTGTCCGCGATGGATTTGTTTTGGCAGCCATTTTGTGGGAAATTTGTCTGGAACGCGCTGGGCCGTACTTGCATGGTGTCGGGAGTGCGCTCTCAATGCAGCCCCTCTCCTTTGACCGATATTAACATCACGGGGGGGCTGGCCAGCCTAGAGCTAGATGTAGCTCTGACTGCTGAAATATATTTAGTTTTTCATAGCATCTACCGGTGTTGTCCAGCTCACCCTGGACTGGCTGTTCACCGCCAGGCAGCCGGCAGTGTGCGGACTGCCTTCTCTAAATTCAAATGGCACTGTTTTATTAGACTGCTAGCTGTTAGCATGCTAGCTAATAGCTAGCTAGCCAATGTTAGCTTCTTGCCTCTAAATTAATTGAATAGGCTGGCGCGCTTGCTAATCCAACTGGCACACTCTGTGATTGTTAAGTGATTTCTTGTACATTTCTAAACCTCGGAGCAAGCAAATGAAGTCTGCTGAATAGAACGACGACTCGGCTCGAGGTGTCCGTGGTCGAGGCGGCGGGATGCCCACCTCCCCTTAGACACGGCTAGCAGTAACGTACTGCGCCGGCAATCAGTCCCCATCGACAGCCCGCTCTCTGAGCCTCGAACACTGACGCTTTTTTTATTGGAGACTAATCTCCCCAGGATTTATCGGCAAACACTTCTGGATTTTTGTCGTGGAAGAGAGACTAGTGACCCGGGGGAGGGGGCTCGGTTCGTGTGGACGGGGGGAGATAGAGGTTCCGAACATGGCTGCTGCGAGGAACTTGGTTCGATACACCGCCTGAGGTAAGACACAGCCGGTCGGCGTCGTATTTGTTTCTGAATTGTGGGGCCAGCGGCAGTCGCTTCCCGAACGTGTGTTAAAGCTTTGACAGTCAATCCGTGGTAACTGTGCCTGATGGCAGAATGATTCCACTTCTGCGTTATTCGCCCCTGTCACCCGGCCTCGTGTCCCCATTCCTTTGCCAGCGCTGTGCAGAGGGCTAACGGGCACGGGGCAGGCTTCAGATGAAGAGGTGGGTGAACATCTATATCCACCAGAGTGTAATGTTAGCCATACTCTTATTGATGATCGATGTGATCAGTGAGTGTGCATCAAAGCACGTCAGTGGAATCGCGATCTGCATTAGGTGAACGCACGACAGACACCAAATGGAATGCGAGAGGATGCCGGCGGACTAAATCAGAAAGAGATGGGAGATGAATGGGTGTGTTGCTGCATGATCCAAACGTGTTGATATCCCCCACTGTAAAGCAGATGATTGCATTCGACTGTGTCGTGTGGGTAGGGAATGGCTCTAGTTGTCAAAGCAGCCAGCAACCCCCGATTGTCCTCTGTAACATTAGATCTGCAGCATTTCAACTGCTGTGGCAGCTACCGCTAACCGCTAGCTTAGCTACTGCATCAGCCCCAGCCCCTTCACTGCCTCAGAGTAGAGGGACACAGGCACTCAGTTGCTTGGAGATGAATGGCCTTAGATGAGGAACACGACTATGAGATCAGTACTAATGCTCAGCTGGAGGAATCATGACTTGACATCTCCTCTCTGTTTGTCTTCATGGCTCTCTGTGATCCTTTTTTCGGATGGTGGTTTGTAGAAGATGGGAGCTGAAATGATTGCCAATTCCATTCTGCTTTTCTCGTAGTCAACACATTTCAGTCTGAATATAGACCTCTCTCTCCAACCACCTCTGATTTACTCAATTATTTACATTCATTCTTTGTCTTCTCGCATCACATTTATATCACTGAACCTAGTTTGCACGTTTGTGTGATCATTTCTCCACTTGGTCAAAAGGTGTGTGTGTTATACATCTATGCCATAATGGGAGGATGGGAGGATGGGAGAAGGGAAGAATGTCTCAGATTGAACCTTCCCTTTGAAGTGTTTTAAAGACCATTGACCGTTAAAGCCGTTAAACGAGGCTCCAATGTAATTTGGCCAGTTGCAGTCTCATTGAGCCACACAGGGCTTTAGTATTTTTGTTTCATGTGTTATCAGACAAACTACATTAGAAGAACGTGTTGGCACAAAAATCTGAGAGTGAAATAAGTCTGAATGTTTCTTGTCATCTGTCCTGTGATCCTTCCAATCCCAGCTGCACCATCACAGATGATGTAGTGAAAGCGTTGAGTTCCCCTCATCATGAACCACGTTCCAGCTGAACCTACTGCTAAGTTCTAGTCGGCCACCAGTAGGTATGAATGGAAGGAGCACCTGTGCCCGGCTGAAGGACTAGTCTGTTTCACGACATTGTACCCTGAGCATGTGTGAATGCTGAGGTTTCTGTGATAACATTTGCCATCTGTAGCTATTATTTTTTTTGCAAGAGAACATAACGTGCCAAAGCTATTTCAAAAGCCTGAGACTTTAATCTTACTTTAGTGTAAAATTTAATGAACCTTTGGTGTTTACCTCAAAAGATTTGGTGATACTGATATTTTATAAGCTGTGGTGTAACAATAGCATATTGTGACATGACACTGAATACTACAAAGTATAATGCTACTATCCTTTGAGGGTATGTGTCACCAATAGAAAAAAATGTAACATTAAGTCAAATTTTGTCAATTAGATCCAAGACTGTGTGCACAGTGGGGGTTGAGCATCACAGAGTGGGATAACCTTGAGTGTTATCTCTCATTCTATGCTAAGTCTACCCTAAAGTGGAGGACATTTTTGGCTTGGTTTTACCACTGGTGGATTTTCAGACTGCGTGTGTGAGACATCTTTGACACCTTCATTTCAGAAATGACCATGAACTTGTCACTCATTTTACCTCTTCATTGTGTCTCTTTAGTCTCTCATGTTCTTGTCTCTACAGTCATAGAGTCAACTTGGAATTACAGCAGCATTATTCAAGCTGAACCTTTTTGAACTTGAGTGGATGCATCTCTGTCATCTGTTACTGTTAGAAGAGCCTGAGGTGCATTCACTGAACAAACAGTCATACAGCCAGTGTGTTCCATTGTAAAACTTTTTGCTAATGTAATGCAATGGATTATATAAGCCAACACTGTTAAACAAAGTTAATAGTAAATAACTCAGTGATTTAGTCTGAATTAAAATTAGATTTTAATATGAATTCAGACAGTTTTGTAAAATAACAGAGTAAAATGCAATACAATTTGAATTTCCATAAATGAAAATGTTAAATGAAACTGAATGGAGCTTTCTGCTGAGTGAACTCTGAATTAGGACTGTAGCTATTCAACTACTGCTGTAGCAGTTATTAATATTTATTGTCTTGATTCCTTTTTGTAGTCTATAGTCTATTGCTAGTTTTCCACTCCCAGTAGTTAAATGCCTAAATATACACAGTTAACATCCTTAAAACTTTGGGAACCAGAGATTTTTGCTTAGTTGTAGATTAACTAATTGTAAACTGTACTCGGCGTCCAGTGTCAGTCTGATGTACAGGTCGGCAGATTCATCAGTTCTTCGGCTGATGGGATGTTTGAGGGCACATTCACACCTGAGGTTTGTTTGCTTTCTTCCGATTTAGCAACTAAACCGATGCAACTGTTGAATTGTTTTTTGGGGTCGTTTGTGTTCACATGGTGACAGCCTCAAATGGTCCAAAGATAAACGCCACGGGCAACCTAACTGTTCTCTTATTGGTCGAAAATCTCAACATGAAAGAGGAGTTTACCTGAGATAAATAAACATGGAGCATCAGCATCGTGTGTGGCTACTTTGTACCAATTTTGTAACAATCAGAAATATATCTACAGGATTCACGGACAACCGCTCGCTCTCCGTGGCTCGACCACTCACGGCTACAACAGTTTAAAACATTTATCGTAACTTCGCTCGCAGTAGCCCACAACAACAACAGCAGCATTGTAAACAATTATTTCACTCAATCACCCCGTCCTGACGTACAGCGACGCGAGCGCTAAAAAGTAATTAGGGTGTGTGCTTTTCCATCAGCCTGTCCTGACATGCCGCAAACGATATCGCTCCGTCCAACAATGACGCCAACCCCTTTAAAAAATCGCCCGCCCTGTCTCTATCTGGACGTCATTTTGCGGTGGCGTCCCACCCTTAAGCACTTCTTATTGGATGTAATGAACACGCTTCTACTTCTTCTTCTTTTTGTGGTATGGAGCGCGTTGCAGCTGTGACGGAGCCGGAACACCGAACGCAGTGCAGCTGCAACCGGTGAAACGTATCGTCTCCGCGCAACTTGCACGCATCTGGTGAAGGGAGTTAAAATGCTTCAAACTTAACCTAGCTCAGGTACCTTTCTGTCACCTGTTCTCTCCCTCTGCTTCTGTCGCTGCAGTAACATTAAAGCCAGACAGGCAGGTGGTGACTCCGCTGTTGATTTTTCAAAATAAGGCTATTTGCAGATAAAGTCACATTTCATAATTTCAAACTCCGATTATGTGCGAAAACTATTGTTATATATCCATTCATACAATACTTTACATTGTTTTGTCTGTAGTTTACTTTAGTACTATTTAAATAGTCATTTCAAACTCTATATAATTATCATTCTGAAGGTGTGGCGGCTTTTATTTTGTCATGGCGGTGTGCCACGATCAATTACATGTAGCGGAAACCCTGCAATCTGGCAACACCCAGACCACAGAGTCTCACCGTCGAATGCGTCATCAAAATGTGAGCCATAGAGGCAAAAACAAATGATGCCGCCCCCGCCATTAATACGGCGTGTTTGTACCACACAGTACGTTCAAGGTATCATGCGCCCAAAATAAGGCTGGGCGATATGGGAAAAAGTCATATCACGATAATTTTTTTTATATCAGTCAATATCGATATATATTGCGATATA
>JBCAUF010000343.1:5815426-5835422 GCA_038406115.1 Haemulon aurolineatum
TGACAAGCATTATTTATATGCGTTCTTAAATTTACACAAGCTCTACGTGTGGTCAGCAGCAGGTGTAAATTTTGTTAGTAACTACGAAAAATCGGAGCTACTAAAATATTGATGAATGCGAGATGCACGTAAATTTCCGTCTGCCAACAGTTTACACACAAATTCATTCTGCTCATGTTAGATTAATTTTCTTTCTGTCTCTTTACCTCAGACCTCAAAAATCTTCTGATTAAGGCAGTAATGTTATGTGACATTATGCTTACTGGAACACATATTTCTGCATAATGTACATACAGATTATACCCAGGGTCCGACATTAACGGTTGCCCGAATGGGGCAAATAAAAATAGCCGACGGGCCAGCAGTTGGGCAAACACCAACTCGGAGGGCCAGTTGCTGCTTTATTTATTTATTTTATTTATGTGCTTCCAAATCATGTGAAGCTCAACAGAGCAGATTGCACCAGACAGGAAATCCGTCACAGAATCAACTTATTGTACTTCCACCCCCTTTCAAAATAAAACACAATAGCAGTTCATATAGCCGATCACAACTTAATGTCAACATTAAGTCATAATTGGTGGCACAGATCAGCAGTCAATTGATCAGAGGGTCTCAGAGATTCGGCACCACAGTAGGGCTGCATGATTCTGGAAAAAAAATTTTTGTTTAGAATTGAGATCATGATTCTCTGGCACATTTTTTTTCCCACAAAATGTTTATTGCAATGATGAACTTTTAAAGGACAATTAAAGGACATTGGCAGTGAACACAAAAACAATCAGAAGAACATGGGTTGATGAGTGTTATTGATGGCAGAGGGCACAAAGCTGTCATTGCAGCATGATTTTTGCAAAGTGAAGAGATGCATGTGTCTCCAGGGTGGCAGGGCTCGTGTGCTATGGTGAGTTTTCTACATGTTATGGCAGTGTCAATGAAGGCCGGGAGGTTGGAGTGCAGATACCAATGATTTTGATTTTAGAGGCTCTGTGTGTGATTTAGTGGAGTTTGTTCCTGTTGGTGATGGTGAACATGGTGAAGTAGCTTGTCAAACAGTAGAGGAAGATGGGTTCTCTGATGCTCCCGTACAAGGGGAGCAGAAGGTGGGGTGTGACTGAGAGTGCTCTGAGTTTCCGGTTTGCGGAGAGCCTCTGCTGGCAGCGTTTATGGATCTAAGTTGTGTGATGATCAAAGCTGAGTCTATTGTCAGGGGTGATTCCAAGGTACTTGAAGCTCTCCATCATCTAAACTGATTCACTGCTGATGGAGATGTGGCAGTGGGGAACGCTGTGTTTATTGCAGGTCCAAATGAGGAATTCTTAAGTCTTGGTGACTTTCAGGAGTATGGGATTTATAAATGGAATGCTGATAGGCTGTAACTGACTAACAACAACAACAACAACAATAATAATAATAATAATAATAATAATAGACCCTATTTGTCAGATGCCAGATCAGAAAAATAAATATAGAAGAATATGTCATTCAGATCATTTACAGCTGTACAAGTTGAATTTCTAGGACAACTATTGATGTTTGCACATTAAAGTACTTGCTGCAGCACTCACCCTCTTAAGGTATTTTATATGGTCTGTCAGTGAGGTAGCATTAATCACTAAGGGGCGGGGGGGGGGGCTAAAATTTGTCCCCCACCAGTGATTAAAATAATTCAGTAGAGGCAGGGATACATAGACCAGAGGATGGGGATCTCCCCCAGAAACTCACACATAGGCTCTCATTATGGTTGTATTTGTGTATTGAGAAAATGTATCTGAAAGTTAAACAGATAAAATCCCAAATCTGAAACTTAATTTACAAAACAATAGGCTGCACACACAATGTGTAGAGCTGGCCCGGGACTGTTCAGCTGTCAGCAGCCGGCAGGAGAGACCCTTTAATAACTGTGAATGGGACACTGCACACACGCATTAAAACGTGTTCTTCAGGTAAAACAAACTTGTGTAAGAGTGTAGTGTGGCGCAGGACTGAAAAAAAACCAAAACAATAAAGAGTCGAATCCTTGAATTGATCGGCCAAATCTGATTCAAAACTTGGAGGCACTCAGCCCTCATCACATCATTATGAGATGCTCATCTACAAAATATAAAGAAACAAAATAACTGTGGTTTATTTCTATGGCTTAAACATGGTGCAAATAGTGTTTAAAGCATCATCGGTCATCAGGGACATGAGTGATTGAGTGATTACAGATCAATTAAAGTTCATAAATTGTGACAGTGGCCTCATGAGTTTATTCACCAAGTTTTTAGTCTTGATTGTTGAAATGAAATTTGTGCAGTGAGGACTGGTTGTTTAAACTTGCTGCTGTGAAAGCTGCATGTGGTGATGAAAGGATGTGTGTGTGTGTGTGTGTGTGTGTGTGTATACAGTATATGTGTATGTACAGGAGGCAGCAGCAATTGTATGATGAACTTGAGTTGCAGTCAAGCGAGTTATTAAATTAGATTCTAAAATCTTAACTATCCCTGCATCTAGGCAGATTTTTTTATTTCTATAAAACACATATCTTATCAAATTGATCACAAACTCGACCATAAACTTGTATTCATGTCGTCAAATAATTACTTTTCAAGTTACTTTACTGCAGTATGTTAAATAATTAAAAACTCAAGTCATACCCAATATACAGGTGGCTTTTAAAAAATATGCTCGGTTGGTAGATTTTTTCACCTACCAGTCAAAATTTAACAACATAATATATTCAAAACATAACGTTAGTTGTTTATTTGAATAAGGTAAGCCTCCTAAGGTAGGTAACAACCATAATGACTAAGCAGGCAGCTTATTTACAAGTCTTAGGTAAAAGTAATTGTAAAGCAACCAAAGGCATGCTTCCCTTTGGTTGAGTACTTTTATGTGCTTAGGATGAAGACTTTGGTTTTGCCTCAATATTTGTATCAATTTTTGTATTGTAACAAAATTTGGAGAGACAAAGCTTAATGTTTCAAAATTACAGTAAAAGGCATTGATAAAAATGAGACATGGTCAGATAAGTTCAAATCCAACAGCTCTTTTCTCCACACAGTTGACCAGTCACAAAGGTCAGATTGTGTGCTTTGGAAAGTTTCAGAAAATTTTAGAAATTGATGTGCACAGCTGTAGACAGCCACATATATGCTTGATCCACTTGGAGTTACCAGACCCTTTTCTGATCACTGAGGATGTTCAGAAGGATGGTGTAATGTGTGTGTATGTTCACATCACACTGAGAGTAAACTGGGGAGGAAACTCTATATAGCTATACACTACATGCAGTGTACAGCATACAAGTATGTGTAGTGTGATACAGGGATGTCAGTGAGCTGCCTGTCTTGGTGGATCTTACACCAAAGGAATGAGAGGCAGAAGTTGAATTAAGGTCTTGGTTGCTGCTGTCCAGAGGAAATGACATTTGAATTAACAAGAAAATATGTGTGTGTGTGTGTGTGTGTGTGTGTGTGTGTGTGTGTATTCCAGCAGTGCGTGCATCTTTGTGTGTGTCATTGCTGGAATCATGAGAATGGTAGGATGCTAAAATGAGGTCATGGGGCAGTTCAGGTTGAAAAACTGTAACCTACGGTTGGAACAGAAAAGCCTGTCTGAAACCTGGAGTCATTTCAAACAATCATTAGACGCAAGTACTTAATGAACAGTGACTTCACCATCATCATTGCAAACACACAGGGTCATATGCATGGGAGTACTGTCCCCCATACAGTGTCCTGTATATCATTAGGTTGATTGCGTTCATTTATTTGCTCCTTTAATTATTCTTATTTTGTTTATTGCTTGATACCATCTGAACTGTGATTAATTGCAACAGGCTATTTGTCTCTTTCTATTATTTAAACTATTTTGCATCATTGGTGATATTATTTTATTTATTCACAATAGGGGATTATTATTTTTTCACTGTGTTCAGCTTGAACCCAGTCTTATATTGTATTTCTCTTTGCTTGTATCATTCCTGCTTCTTTTTGTTTTTGTCTCTCTGGCACCGCCAAGTGAGAAGGGTATCTCTGAGTGTGAAGTGCTCCTCCACTCCTTGCTGAAAGCACCCTGCAGTAGCAGCATGGTAATTCTGCTTCTCTATCTTTCCTCTGCATCATGTTTACCTAGCAACAAGCATCACCCGCGGCTGGCCATCCCATTGGTCATTTGAAAACGCACCGGGGACCAATGGCAGGGCTGTTGCCATGGTACAGTGTGTAGTTGCCGGGTGGAATTTTGCTGCAAGGCACGTGAGTCTCTGAGTCTGCTTGCCTCCTCACACTGCCATTGTAATCTCTGCTGTCTGGTCGTTAGTACAGCTGAACGTAATTTAGCGGGAGCCAGTTTGCAACTCTGTGAAGGGAATTACCAGCATTTATTCATATATTTGGTTTCTTAGCCATAGCACATTTTAGAGTTCCAGAACTATCAAGAGACAGTGAAAGAAAATGGGCTAAGTAGACAACAGGAAATGATTGCATCCAATTCCACAGCTTTAATTCCACTGTTAACACTGTGGAGAAACTGCCTTTCCCTTTCTGCCAGTGTAATATGCTTTGTCACTACCAAACAACGTGTTGAAGCAGGATCAGAATGTTATATTGAGATTTAAAGATATTAGAACCATCTCCAATATCTTATAAAGCCAAAATCAATAAAAATATATGAAAAAATAAACTCTTTAATAAAGCCATTATAACCAAGATATAGAAACCAGTCCAAAACGAGAACTGCAAAATGATTTTTAGATAATGATCATTTATAATTGTGACAACTTAGTGCACAAAAGAGCTTTTTAACTCATCAAGTGCTTATTTGCACCAATTTGCATTTATTTATCACTGCAAATGGCAGTTGTCCTCAGATAGCATATTCATCACTGTAAATACGATCCATATTTAAATTCAGGTTAAAAATGGCTATAAAACATGGACCCCAAAAAACATTCTAAATATAAAGTCCAGTAAACAATTTAAAATTATTTATTTTGTGTTATGAATCTGGTAACTCTTTTGAATAAAATAAGATTTCTACACAGGACATTCAGTCAAAATGCATTTTATCTTACAGAGGTGTTTGATGGGTGCCAAAATATTAGTTCAGTGATTTTAAGATGGAAATGTTGCACCTTGACAATCTTTCCTCATGGAGATTTTATTTTCAGTGATATTAATTTTTCTGTTGTGTGTGGGGCTTTTTGTGAATAGATTTATCTCAAAAACTACTATTAATAACTTGTGTTGAGGAGCCTTTGCTGGATAATAATACAACAACATGATCATTTTAGTGAGCAAACCTTTTATAACTAGCAGAGAAACTACAGAAAGGTTGTACTATGTGTGTTTGTGAGTGTGTAGTTTTTTTATCCTGTAGACCACATATTTTATTTGCAGAAATTGTATTCCATGCATAAATTCCCTGCAAGTTTCTGATGAAAAGGTAACAGTGCCAGTATTATCTTTTTTAATAGTCTAGTAATAAATAAACTCAAAATGTTGAGGTAAACATGAATCATGATGTAGCAGGCACTCTTAAGGCCATGTGTGTATATATTTATAATTCATGAACAGTCAAGATGAAGAAAGTCATCGCCTGTGGTGCTAAACATTTCTGCACATGCTAAACTTTTTTTTCCTCTTTTCAGTGTTTTTTTGGCACTGAGGAACTTTTAAGTTAAAGAAGATCAGCTGTTTTATTAGACAGGAAGAAGTTCCAATAAGGAAGTTTAGCAAATGTACGAACTACGTTTGGACATCAATCAATCAATCAATCAAGGTCAAGAGTTACTGCCAAAGGATGTAGCATTTGAAATCAATGTTTCATTTAAGGAATGTACTTTACTTAACTAAACTGTGATGCAAGTGGGGTTGCTTTTTTAACATGACGGATGAACTTTTTAATGAAAGTTGTTCCTTGCACCTCCTCATTCATACTTTTTAATAAAAACTGTAAAAAATCAAATCGGCATCTGGTGGGGATCCAATTACTACACTGTCATTTGCACCCATCAATGCATTTAAACCTTTCAGTATAAAACAAAGCTCAATTTTGTTTGGTCAAAGTGGAGCCCCTCATACAGGTCATAGAGACAGAGCCAAACATGACACCACCCCTGGTCTTCACATGGCACTGTGCGTGTGCCATGCATGACTCCTTTGCAACATGCTCCTCCTGGATCCCACCCAGACCCAGTCACCCTGAGTCTGGCATTTGGCATTTTTGAAGCAGGTCACCTGTAATGATGCATCTGAATGCATTTACCACATTAATGTGCGTTGTTGCTCTGCTGTATTGCTGGTATTTCCTGCTTGTTTATGCAAGCGCTACAATTATAGCATGTTATAAAGCCATGCAGATTGCAGTAACTACTTGCTGAGGCTTTCCTCAAGTAAACTTCAATAATTTTGGCTAACTTGACTCGATTTTAACTAATTGCATGAACAAGTATAGCTTATAGCTGCAGCAGTAAACAGCAATCAAGAATAAGAATAGAAGAACCTGTCTGATAATTCAGTCCTGTCCCCAAAATGAATCCAGGATTATCAGGGGGAGTACCTTTTGAACAGTTGGTAATTACAATAAGCAAACTTAAGTGAACTTTTTAAAAAAATCAAATATTACTGACTAATTAATCTGCACAGGTTTAAGTGTAAAATCTCACAAAAAGAGGTCAAGTAACAAACATTTCTTACTGCTGTACAACTAATATTTGAGGGTGAATTTTCCTTTAAGGAGCTGTCATCTCGTTTATGACACTGTTTGTGTGCTGAGCTGTTCCCAGGCAGCATTGTGCCTGATTTAGCCGGAATGCTCGGATAGCAACAGAAACAACTTTTAGCTTTGGCTGGGTTGTGAGGAGAAGTCACTCATCTCAGCTGTAGAGCGTCACTCAGTGAAGCCTTTTGCCCTGTTCCCTTCCCCGCTCCCCGGCTGTATCTCCACCCCTCCCCCTCCCCCTCCGTCTCGCCCTCCCTCTTTTCATTTCTACCTGCCATCTTCAAACTATGTCCGCGTCATTCCTGCCTCGCGCTGTTTGAAGAGACACTGAGAATCGAAGCCCAACGCCCCTCCCACTGAACCGTCTGCTACCCAATTACAGACAGGGATGGGACTTTATGTAGCCAATTGCGTTGCAGCTGCCATAGCGTCGGGTAGCAACAGAGCCCGTAGAGGGTGCCTGCTGAGTGAGGGTAGGGGGCGGGGCTGAATTTACCCAAGTACAGAGAAGTTGAAACAATTTGAAAGACTGAATGAACAAACTGAGCCATTATGAGTTACACAGTGACAATAACATAACCCATTTGTCGGCTCATTATAGTGCAAGTCTGTCATATTTGTCAGTCACATAAAAGATTATAAAACACTGCCAAAACCATGTGTTAAACTTCGTCCACAGTTCTAGCTCTTTTTACATTTTAATGGTGTTGATCAGTATAAGCATCTTTTACCTCCCTTTGTCCTGAGTCTGTTTTCCCTGCACAATGAGTTGTAAGCAGACCACATTAAATATGTTTTTTCACTCTAAACTACATTTAATTAACATTTAGAAAATGTTTTCAGTTATTGTTTTAGTTATGTTGTCAATTTTTACAATCATCTGTTTAGAAAAGTAACGGACTATCTGTGACCTCATAGGAAGTGTTTGTAATCATACCATATTTTGTCAGAGCTTTATCCATAAAATCAAGGGTTTAAGTAAAGGTCTATGCATGTGTGTATATAAAGTTCCAGTATATATATCCTGCTGTTACTATAAATGGACAGGACAGGAGAGGTCTGCTTGGAACAGACTACTGCGGTCAAATGGAAGGTTACTGACGCTGTAATTCACTTGTTGATAACACCATCTTAAAGCAGCCGACCGCTGAGTGGAGGATAATGCGAAATTTCACGTGACATTTTGTTGCTGTTGTGTTTTTGTTCCATAAATGTATCTATTCCGGTTTTTCCCGTATTAAGCGAGGCTGCGCCAGACAGACCAGCTCCGACCCCTGTCACAGGCATATGGTATGGTCCCTATGGCAGGGTGGGGGAGTCGTGTGGGAGTGGAGCACAGATTCCGTCTAACGGAGAAGCACGACAAGGGAAACGGGCGAGAAACATGAATCGAAATCGCCCTTGTGAAGGTTTCCATCTTGAAGGAATAAAAAATCTCCCTCCACCGTGAGAGGGACGAGCCGAGCGGGACGCTGCGGTGAGGAAAACGAGCGGTCGCAGACGGAAGAAAAGACGCGTCCGACAGCCAGCTCAGGAACTTCACTGGATTTGGTTTCTTCAGTTTACTTCGACACGAGTCTCAAGTTTTGCTTCTCTGCGGTTCAGACGCTGTTTATGATTTGACTTAAAGAGTGATTACCTCAGAGGCTCATTTCTTCCTGGATTTAAGTTCCGCTGTGGTAAACAGAAGACAATATCGGAGTTTGGAAGTACAATGCAGGCCGTCAGGGGGTTGTCCTGCTATTTCTTCAGCACGTAGGACATTTGACATCTAACCCCAGATACTAGTTTTACCCCCAAAGGAAAGAGGTGTGCAATTTAGGTCCAGAGTCCTTGTTTGTAAAGGTATATCTTTTTTTTTTCCTGCAGACAGTCCTGTTGGCCTGCAAGTGTGAGGAACTTTATCTGGAAAGTACATGTCTCTGTGAAATCAATATATTGCAGTGGACTGGTTTGTTTATATTGTGCAACTGTTTGCTGTCACAGTCTGAAACATCCTGTATAGTGTGTGGGGATTACAGTATTGTCTGGCTTGGTAAAAGGGCTCCTTCTCACCCTGGCAGAGGCCAGCCACCTCCTGCTGTAGGCGGGTGACTGGAGCTGAGTGACTGCAACACACACAGGCTTCGTTGAGCTCTGGCCGTACAGGCATTGTGACATTGCCAGTGGAGGGTTGTGTGTGTCACTGGATTAATCTGAGTGATAACATCACTCTTCACTGTCCTACTCTGTCCAGTGACGACCCCCTATCCCCCCACCCCCACCCTCAGAAAGTGCCAGTAATTGGAGCTATTTTTAGTGTAAGGGATGGGGTAAAAGCAGGCAGCTGGAAACCCAACTCCCCTCCACCTCCCTCTCTTCCACTCTTTCTATTACACTACCTCGCTCAGCCCACCTGGCAATATGCTGGGCGAGCTTGGTTAGCACAGACTTGACTTACAGCTAGTTAATGTGATCTACATGTAGTCGTGAAGGAAAAGACTAATTGGAAGAACCAGTTCTGCCGAATAACATGAGATCCCTGTACTGACCATAGAGTCTTTGTAACCTGGGAATACTAGCTGCACTCTACTCATGAACCCTGTGCTGTATTTCTCCTAAGATGTCTGAAGAACTACTAGCATAAGCAAGTAGAGTCAATTCCTTAAGCTACTTTTTAACAACTGCTGAGAAAGGCCTAAATTTGACAACTGTCACCAGTCATCTGGAACTATACAAACTTTCAGCATAGAGAAAGAATGCATGAAACTGCCGAAATCAACGTAACAAAAAGCTAACCCCGACTAACCAAATATTCTACCACCCACTCCCCCCACACCCCCCGACCCACAGAGAAACAGAAAACAGAATATATATGTAGAATGAGAGATCTATATCTATAGTGTAATTCCACAGAAGACAGAGATTACAACCTTTATATTTTTACTTCAGAGAGACAAGCTGCCTGTATGCCAGTTGGTTGCCTTAGAAACCACAGTCACAAAATAATTTTAAAATAGATACAAGCCAGAGAAGACGGTGCCTTTTGATTGGTTGGTTGGTTTCCCACCATTTCAAGATTCATTGATTTAGTTGGATGTAAACAGCTGAACTGAACTCTGGGATTGAAAATGCATTAGAAGACTGTTACTGAACCCCAAGAAGCTCCACGTGTCCGTCAAAGTGTTTTGATTGACAGTATTTCCCTGCTGGATTGAACAATTGCCAAGCTATTCCATGGTGATCACATCAACATCCGTGGAGGACAAGACCGTGCCCTCTTGCAGGATGGTCCAATCAGAACCCTGGATCACCTCTTCCCTGCTGTGCAAAAACAAGAGTTAGTACACATGCACACACACACACACACAGCATCTCAGTGAGAAGAGTTTACTCAGTTTTTCTCCTTCCTTACTTACTTGATAGTATAGCCACAAGTTTGTGTGTGAGCCTGTCAAGCAATCTGTGTGTTGTGAACTTGTGGCAGTGTTTAGTTTATCAGATTAGCGTTATGATGATAGTGATAGTTTTAGTTTCTGTCAGTATTTTATGGAGGTTTGATGCATGTAGTTAATATATTCCACTGAAGCATAGTGGTGCTGTGTTTCAATATGTGTTAGCATTGAGCGTTATGGTTGGAAGTTTTGAATGCATGTTTGAAACAGCCTGAACATGAACGGTCTCAATGGGCTCCATGTCCATGGCTGTGACTGGAGGCTTCTGTTTTTTGCCACCATGCAGTAGGAAGGACCTCTGTGGTCTGACAGTTTGCCAGTTGTTGTTTGTCAGTCGGGGCACTGAGCTGAGACATGGGGTGCTATGATGCTGTCTGCTACAATTAGTGTTTGACTGTAATCACAGTTAAACCATGATGCACCTGTCAGATATCACTGTGGGCGTTTTCTCTTGGTCTGTTATGTCTGTGACAATGGTCTCCGGCAGGTGAACCTTGATCTACTAGTGCTTCAAGTTCTTGAAACCTTTCGCGAAGCAGCTTTTTGTTACCTTGTTCTTGATATTAGGATTACGTGGATTGTGACCTGATGTAAATTTGGACTACTGACACCCAGGGCAGGGATGTTGTGATTTACTCATATTTGTCATATGTTTCTTGGGGATGGAAGTTTTAGTTGTCAGTATTGTACCAATTTAGTTTTTACATACAGTAAGTTAAAGAAATACAGCTGTTAGCATAATTGTTACACGAGGGTTTGCCATTTAAAATCCAGGTGAAATGAAAAATGCCCTTTTAACCCTTTTACGACACGTTTCTGGTTATATTGTGCAGCGAATCAATAATATATGCCCCAAATAGCCATTTCTTTGTATTCTTAAATCAAAATCAAAAGTTTTTCTCCTGTAAAACAAAATGTGACACATGCTAACATCAGGTCATACCAGCCGACTTTCAACCAATAGTATCGTGACATCCACCCCTCAATTAATATTAAACTTTTAGTGGTGCACAGAACTCAGATTTCTTGTCAGAAGGACACTGATGTGGTTTCTGGCCTTACTGCAGGTTATTCACTGATCTGGTTCAAACTGCCCTGCCTCTGTCCCTTACAGAGTTTCCGGATGTTGCCAACTCGGAGGCCAGTTTGACACATAGGTCACGGATACCAAGTTTTACCTTTTGAGGCTCTGGTTAGACAGTTGATCAGCTATGAAGCTACCTTACTCTGCCCTGGGTTTCCTGTAGTCCCAGCAAGAAAAGCACCTCGGTACCCCATCATCAAACTGGCCTCCGTTGGGTGTCTCAGATGTTGTGTTCGGTCAGAAACATCAGAAGAAGAAAGACTTTGGTTTGGTCCAACACATATGTGTATGTTTGTGTTGACTGGGGGCTCGCACTCTGGTAGAGTCAGGGGGTGCAATGCACATTCAGCGCTGATGCTATTGGATACAGTAAACACCAATCAATGTCTGCAATATGTCCCTCCCTAGCTGCCTGTTTTTACAGGAAACACATACATGAGGAAGCAAACAGAACTCCGACTTCCGTTTCACCGCCACTTCAGAGGTTTCACAGTGGCAAGTGCAAGTTGCTTCTTGTGGTTTATGTCCTGACAAAATATACTGTATGCTGTCTATAATGAGATGACATACTGTACATGTGACTATATGTTGGGATTCTGGTTATGTGTGTGTGTGTGTGTGTGTGTGTGTGTGACAGACAGAGCGAGGACAAGGCATACCTGATATATTCAACTCTTCCAAAATCTTCTCCACTTGACTACATTTAATTCTAAACACATGTAAGTGTTAATAGTTTGTCAGTGTGTTTTGTGTATGATTAAATAGTTGCCACTGCTACAACCATACAGTGCTTGTTCTTGGCAGCACAGTTGTTAAAAAAAAAAAAAAAAAAAAGACATTTGACACTCCTGTGTATGTATGTCAGGGGAAATTTGCAGTGAGCAATATAGGTTGAAAAAATTGGAAAAAATAAATATACATACAATGCATCCCTAAATATTATGTTCCAGTAGGGGTTTATTGTTGTGGACTGCAGCACTTTGAGATAAAATAGGACTTAATTGATCCTCAGGGGGGAATTCAGCTATTATGTAGTGCATTTTTCTTTGTTTAAGATGAGATCAGATAATCCTTTATTCATCCCACAAGAGGGAAACTCAACAATGTTAAAGGATTAGTTTACCCAAAAATGAAATTTGGCCATTATTGACTTGCCTGCATGCTGATGAGAAGTCCGGTGTAGTTTTTTTTACTCGTCAACGTGCCGCTGGAGGCTCCGGGGGTTTTCATTCTGACCGCAAAGCCATATAATGAGAGTCTATGGTAACCGAGAAGAGAAGGTCCATAAAACTACTCAAAAACTTTGTCATCTTCCTCCATACTGCTCGTCTGCTGCAATCCAAGTGTCCTGAAGGGGCAAGATCCAGAGTTTACTCGAAATGAAGTCATTTAGTGCGTTTTTATAGCCTGTTAATAACTGCAGTCGTTAGCCTGGAGGCGCGCGATCACATGATCTTGTGATCTCAGTGTGAGAGTTAAAAACAAACAAACAAACTTGGGTTGGGTTCCTACAGTCTGTACAGGATCCTTCATTTTCAGGCTCTGTTTTAACATCCAGCTGGAAATTCAAATTTGATCATTCCACACCTGACATTTTGTGGTTTGCTTGTTCAGCATATCTTACCTACACTGTTACTCAGTCAGTACTTGTGTTTCCTCCTTGTCACTTCATTCGCTTAAATAGAAAAATCAAAGAACAGGTATATGTTATGAATAAATAAAAAAAAAAATGTATAGCAAAATGTGGCCCGTCACAAACCTAGTGAAATGTTTTTTTATTACTGTTTGCTCCATGTCAGTGTTAAGTATTATGCATTGAACCCTCTCAGACTTTAGTGTCGCTTGTGATGGCACCCTTAGTGTGTGAGTGCAGGAGGGTGTGAGGTCTCAGATTAAAATAACATGTTTGAACTCAAAAGGGTGGTGGAGGGGCTCAGCTTGGTCCCACCGATAAAGGTGAGCCAGCCAGGTTAACTGCACATCAGACACACAACAGCCTAGAAAAGGCCATATGGCTATAATGACTTCTATCACCAGCAGCTTACCTTTAACATTTGCTTTTCTTCATGTAAAAGACTTGTCACATGCAGTATATCCTGGTGAACTATCAGGAAGATATGAAAACATAGTCACCCCCCAAGCATATTCTCTACCATTCCATTCCACCATCTTCTATAGTCAGATTCAAGCAAGACAAAAGCTTCGTTTCAGTGTGTGTATAGCCCTTTGCTACTACAGCTGTGATATTTTGCATATCCTGTGTGACAGGGAAGTGTTAGATCAAATGAAGGTGGGTCAGTGTTGTCTTTTTCTCTCTGCACACTATTTGATACAATGGAGTCTGAGGGACAGACAGATTTTCTGAGCAGTGATATTTACTATTAGTGAAATCAGCAAAAGTCATATGAACTAAACAGCTTTCTCCAAATTCTACATGAGAAAGCAGATATCAGTGTTGCCAAAGCTTTGCCCAAATTTACATAATAGTATTACCATAAGATCCATTAGTGACTGTTCAAAGGTTTGATTATATAATATGATTTTAATGAGTAGATACCATTTTCCCAGTTGTAATGGAATTGTACATACATAACTAAGATTTTTGGAGTGATTATTCATTTTGGTTGAAAGGTGCTTGAAAGGGGCACCGAGTAGGGAAGTGGTTTGAGCAGGCGCCCCATGTGCAGAGGCTATAGTCCTTGCTACAGCAGCCCTTGTCCGGATCCCACATCAGACGGCCCTTTGCTGCATGTCACTTCCCCTCTTTCTGTCTCTCATTTCCCATCTATCTTCAGCGGTCCTATCAGAAATAAAGGCTTAAACACCCCCAAAACATTATATATATATATATATATATATATATATATTATAAAAAGCAGTTTTGTCGAAAGATTTAACTTCATTCCCAGGTCATCAAATACCATCGCACTAGGTTCCCCCAAGTCATCAAATACTGATGTTTTAGGTTGGTGTCTTGACCTGAGCCATGATATTCAACAATCAAACGTTTCTTTCTCCAGAATTGCTCGCAGCATCTTTTACAAACAAAACATGAATCATTACTGTAACCAAGACTTGCTCAGATTTATTAGAATTTCTTTTGCGGTCAATGAAAATGCGGGCCACCTAAATGAACATGGAAAGTAAAAAATATATATTAATGTACAATTAATAATTTTACAACGTGTAGTATTGGTGGAACAAGGCAAGAGGCAAGGCAAAGGTCTCACTTAAGTCAGTGGTTCTCAAAGTGGGGTCCAGGGACGCCCAGGGGTCCTTGAGAGGATTCAAGCGGGTCCCCACGACTTTTCTCTAGAAATTATATGATTTTTTCCATGATTTTTTCCATGAATTTCTATAAAATTTCCAAAAATTCATGCCATTGGGCCTAATTTAAATGTAAATTGACAGAGAAAGTAATGGTATTCAGTCACATAACAAATATTTGTGTATTTCTGGTGTTTGTTTCAAAATTTTGACAAATGGGGATCCATGGTCTAATTGGTATCAGTTTAGGGGTCCTTGATGTAAAAAAGTTTGAGAACCACTGACTAACCACTGTAATTGTGATGGCGTCTCTTACCATTTTTCAAAAGAAATTTCAAGAGTCATAGCTCAGGAACTGTAACGACGTAGCTGTGTCGAGCAGCCTCAGCCTACAGTCTCACTGAACATGCTATTAAAACTATTTTGATTGACAAACTACAATTCTCAGATTTACACATACAGATTATATCATTTGCATTGAGCTGCTCTGTCTTTGATTCACATACACTCAGTTGTCAGCTAGATTATATATTATTACAAATATCTACATCTAATGCAGTCTACCACAAAGCCCTGCAATAAATTCCTCCCTCATGAAGAGAGGCGTTGATTCAATTTTATGGTCATTTTGGCAGCTACAGTTATAGTGCTGTTGAATTACAGTATACTCCGTAATACTAAGCAGCAATAGCACTGAAAAGCCTCCAAAGTGTCCATAGAGCTGAGTCAATCAGGATTTACTGCAGGACTGTTGTATTAGATTGCATTAATTTAAGCAATCCTAACTAATAGACTGGCAACTGAGTGTATATCAGAGTCTGATATCACAGATACAGTTACATAGTTTGATGTACAAAATGTACCACCTCCATGTCAAGTCATATTTTAATAACATTAATAATTCCTAAAAACATTTAAGGGACCCTTACTAAATACATGTTTGGAAATGTTATGTGTTGATGTAAAAAGAAAAACTGCTATTGGCAGCTATTATGTGCCATTATTTAATTGTCAAATAATTATCAGGCTCAAAAGTCTAATATGAGCCTGGTTCAAATAAAGTGTAAATGGAAAAAGTGCTGACCGAGAAATTGTGTTGTCATCATCATCATGGTTGTGAGCATGCAAGATAAACACATTAGATGTCAAATGTTAGACTACCTGACACTTGATGAACAACGAAAGTCATATTAACATGCGCCATACATTCACACTCCAACATTTGACTAATCAAATGAAACCCAGACAATGGGCCAATCAGATGAAGCCAGGGCAGGGCATGGAAGGTCCTAATAGATCAAAAGAGGTGTCACTCGAAAGGTCAGCAGCCATCTTGAATCTTGGACCGGTGCAGGAGTAACAGGAGTTGGACAGAGGAAAGAGACTCATGAACAGCTGTCCATGGGTATTTATGGATGCAATAACGGGTTCTGGACTTGACATTTGACTCTTAAGGATCGTCGTTGGTGTTATATTGAGACCATTTTTGTCGGGATTTTATGGACTGTTGGATTTAACTGAAGCTTCATTTAAGAGTTTGAACTGTTTGTTGTTTGAGAGTTTGAACTGTTTGTTAGTGGTTTGACAGAAGTGTTGGTTGTACCTGCTGTTGTGATTCCATCTCAGAATGGTTTGCATCAATCTTATCACACAAATCTAAGCTGTCTGCTTCACATTTGTATGTTTCACAACAGTGCAGATTTTCCTCATATCATATACGTAGCCCTAATTAGAAGAGACGTTGTTAGAGAAAAAGAATCATTGCCAGTATTTTGATATTGATGTCTATATGATGCTGTCGCTGTTGGATTTAGATACAGTGTACTCAAGCTATTGTTCCATGGTCTATCTTGCAAGCAGAAAAAGTTTGTGCAGTGCTTTCTATCTACATGTATACAAACGTACCCTCAGTCAGATCCACAACTTGTTCGTCCCCAACTCCACCCCCTCATCTAGACATTGTTACTTCTATCTCCAATAATTAAAAAGAAAAAAAAAATATGGTGGTGACCTGAATGCCAAACTACTGCTTTGCCAAATGTCAAAGCAGTAGTTCACAAATCACTGAGTCGCATCACAGTGACTACATCTTTCTTCTTTTGTGTAGTCCTTGCGACCCTTCTTGATGACAAGTTGGTACTGGCAGATGAGAGCCCAAAAGCACAAGTAGGCAGTTGAAAAAGTTGTAAGGGAAGTTCAGTTTACTTATCTGAAAGAGAGTCACACAAGATGGAGTCAAAACCTGAAGATCAGAGGCAAGTATCAGATGGAGTTGAGTAGAATATATACTGAAGGGACTAATTAGAAAATGGGCTACAGGTGAGGAGATGGGTGGGGAATGAATAGATTGCATAGCATCAGATGGAGGCCTTGGAATCTAAAATGACAGGAGAATTAGTGATGAGCTACGAAAACAAATCCACATGAAAGAGTTAGTTTACACTGCCCTTCTGAGCTGAATGCTAACCAACCTAACAACATGCTAACATGTCACAGTGGTAAGTAGTACGCTAAGATTTACTTATCAGCATTGAACTTAATGTAGATTTCAACACATTTAGGTTTTGACCCGGTGGTTACACTAGACAAAATGTCAGCCAATCACAAGAGTAATTGCAATTTATATGTCGGGGGACAAATTTCCTGAGTCTTCTTCCAATAGTTTGTGAGATATTTTAGTCTTAATCAAAATGGCGGACTGATAGACCAACTTTGCCATCCCAAGAGTTGCAATGCTAGTAACGTAAAGAAATATTGAATGTGCGCTTTTTGAATATGTTCCGATGGTTACTGCTCTTGGATATTTGACTTTGTGGAAACAGACTGATGATGTGCAGTCACTCAGTCATTGGAGTGTACTTGTGTGTGTCTGCTTGACTGTAGCAGCCAGTGAACCAACTGTACAGATGCTAGCTGTAGCAGTTAGCTAACTGTGACAGCTACGATTCTGACTCACTTACAGTAAAAGGAACTAGTCGTATTAAACTATATGGAGTAAACTTCAGAAGTCCTTTAAGTTTCTTTCTTTGCCCATCTCTTCCTCCCTCTGATCTCTACTAGGGTTGTGCCTATCGTGTATCAGGGATTGAGAGGACGTTCGATGATGGTTTTTTTCTTGTTGATGTTACACACATATGCATGTGTTAGAGGTGTGCAGCGCCAGAGCAGGTGAGCGGAGCGGAGGAATAGACAGGATGCTGTGCTCTCATGCTCTGACCAGCACTGACACGGCGGTTAAATCTTACAGTTTCTTTAACCATACAGTACAAAGTGCATCCTAATAACTGAATTCCACTGGATGCATGTGCGTCGTGGGACGGCTGCGCTGCGTTCCACTTCGATTTCTTAACCGGATTTTTTGTTTCTGCGCATGACTTCCTGTCCTGCACGATTTGCGTTTTGACTCTAGCGTCCGACAAAAATAGCTTTGCTATCTTCTGCGGAGGCTCCTGAGACGCAATGCACACACATGTGGCGCATTTACACATTTAGCGTAACACCAGACAGTGCACACAGCGCACAGAGGCTGATTTTTGCACTAGTATGTGCGAAAGCAGCCTAAAAGTGAATGAATGAGAACAACATTTCTCTTGTTAAACTACTTGAAGGATAAAAACAATGACTGTGTAGTGGCAATCTAGCTACAAAAAAGACCACTTGAGGGAATTTGAAGACATTTCCAACCATAAAAACGAGGTCCTCCATGGAAATGCGTGTAACACTTTATTAACTTACAAATCTTTAAAAAACTCCTACAAAAGGCCGGATACCAAAGGACTTACAACGAGCTTGTACAAAAGGATAAAAAAATACTACGATTGTGACGCAAAACCCAATCAGACGTGTCACACACACACAGGCACGGTTACAAAACTGTGTGGCTTCCCCTGATCCCCATTCCTTGTCACAGCCCCCTACTTTGACCTGTGTGACTGATTACCACCCATGCCCACAGGTGTGCAGGCAACCGATAGCAAACATAGTGCCCCACCAAAGACACACCCACATTCAATCATACACACAAACATACACAAAACTAAATTGGCTACAACAGACTGCATTACTTTCTGTTTGTGTTGAGCCATATTTACCATTTTAGCTCTGTTCTGTCTTCATGTTTCTGCTGCTCTTTAAACTCTGTGCAGTGTGAGAAGTTGTTGAAGCAGTTTTAATACCAGAAAGTTTGATGTGAAGCAGTTTTTTTTAACAAAGTAGTCCAAAAGGTTTAGAAGCACACGGGTTCTATTTTTAATTTTTTTTTTAATGTGGTATTGAAGTATCGAGAATCATGTAAATTTACTGGTATTGGTATCGACTAAATCAAATCAAATCAAATCAAATGTCCGCCTCCCGTACCAAAACAGAGAGACGATTCCACAGGAGAGGAGCTTGAACTGAATTCTCTGACTCCCGTTCTGCTTTTGGAGACTATTGAAGTTCTGGTCTTGTGACAAGCCTATTATCACGGTAACTTCAGGTTAACCCTGGGTTTTTCGTTCTATGAAGCTGGTTCACTTTTACCAAGGTAACGTTTGCTGAATGCCTAACCTTTTCAGAGCTCAGAGCTCTCTGATGTACAATTACTGCATCAGAAAATGATTAAATGAAAAAAACTGATTCCACTTGATTATAAGGATAGATCATTTTTGGCAGACGACCACTTTTTCCTGAAGAATGTATTTCTGTTGGCTGATCCTGATGGCTTGCTCCATTGGACACTGCAGCTGAAATACGACTAAAATTGTCACCCATGTCACAAGAAAATGCAAGCAACACATGAATTTAATGGAATACACAAATGTAACTGTAATCACATGTACTTGTGCTCTAATGGTGGAGCTGTGATATGAAAGAATTTGTAAAGAGAAAGATCTGTCTGTTTGAAAGACAATGATCTTCTGCTGCGAGGTTTCTTCAGCTCAAGACTTCTTCAGATTGATTCTGGGAAGGGATGTAACGTTATGAAAATTTCATACCATAGTAACAAGAATGATCACTGCTATTTGTATACCGCGGCCTTTTTAAAATAGCTTTAAAATCTTGAAAAAAAAACCCACATGTAAACTGAAATAATGTCACCAAGATTTATATAATTAAATCATAGATTTATAATGTATTGAAACAGTAACACAGCCAGACCTTTCAATTAATCAATCTGTCAATCAATTAATATGTAAAAACAGATTGGATGGGGGTTTTTTAGATCAAAATAGAAAGCATTGCTGTTTGATTCATAATTCTGTCAAGACACTTATTATATTGACCATTTTATACTATTCCTCTATAGTCTATTCTACAAATGAACTAGAGTTATAGATTTCTTATGTATCAGGCTGTCTGTCTGTCTGCCTGTCTGTCTGTCTGTCTGTCTGTCTGTCTGTCTGTCTGCCTGTCTCTCGTCATGTCATCACTTGTCTCAGCCAATCGGATTGGTTGGACCTGCTCCAGTGAATGGAGCTGAAATGAAGGCAGAAAAACTCACCAAAGTTATGACCAACATCAT
>JBCAUF010000343.1:5927138-5937330 GCA_038406115.1 Haemulon aurolineatum
ATGTTCCTGTGTACGATGCTAGCCACCTGGTTATGACGCTCCATGTATGCCTTCCCTGCCAGCATCTTACACCCTGCTGTTATGTGCTGGATTGTCTCAGGGGCATCTTTGCACAGCCTGCACCTGGGGTCTTGCCTGGTGTGGTAGATCCTGGCCTCTATTGATCTTTTGTTCAAGGCTTGCTCTTGTGCAGCCATGATCAGTGCCTCTGTGCTGTCTTTCAGTCCAGCCTTTCCCAGTAACTGGTATGTTTTTTCTATGTCAGCCACTTCCTCAAGTCGTCGATGGTACATGCCATGCAGGGGCTTGTCTGTCCATGCCAACCTTTCTGGCCCCTCCTTCCTGGGCTTCTGCTGCTTGAGGCATTCATTCAGCAGGTCATCATTGGGGGCCATCTTCCTGATGTGGGGCCATCTTCCTGATGTAGTCCCAGAGGCTTGCTGTTTCCTCCTGGATAGTGGCTCTGGCGCTCACTAGTCCACGGCCTCCTGTCTTCCGCTTAGTGTATAGCCTCAGGATGCTGCACTTAGGGTGAACCCTCCATGCATTATAAGGAGCTTCCTTGTCTTGATGTCAGTGGCTTTTATTTCTTCCAGTGGCCAGATTATTATACTAGCCGGGTATCTGATCACTGGCAGGGCATATGTGTTTATTGCCTGAATCTTGTTCTTGCCATTCAGCTGACTCTTCAGGACCTGCCTCACCCTCTGAAGGTATTTGGCTGTGGCTGATCTCCGTGCTGCCTCCTCATGATTGCCATTTGCCCGTGGGATTCCCAGGTATTTGTAGCTGTCCTGAACATCTCCGATGTGGCCTTCAGGTAGCTCAGCCCCTTCAGTGGCGATCATCTTCCCTCTTCTGCACACCATCCATCCACATTTGTCTAGTCTGAATGACATCCTGATGTCATTGCTGTATATCCTGGTGAGGTGAATGAAAGAGTCAATGTCACGCTCACTCTTGGCATACAAACTTGATGTCGTCCATGTAGCGGAGGTGGCTGATTGTTGTCCCACTGTCCTCGTCATGAAGGACCCATAGAAGGGCCCAGTACCATCCAACTACTGGCCTTTAACCTGCCTGAGTGCAACATGGAAGCTCCTGTCTGGCATCATAGCGGCTAAGATGAGTGGACACATGAATCAGTACATGAGCAGAGAGGACAGGAAGGAATTGGCAGCAACACCAGAGGAGCCAAACACCAGCTACTGATTGATAGGACAGTTGCCCAGGTCTGTAAGACCAGGAGCACCAACCTGTGCACAGCCTGGATTGACTACAAGAAGGCCTATGACTCGATGCCATACACATGGATACTAGTGCCTTGGCCTGTATAAGATCAACAGGACACTTCATCAAGAACTCAATGCAAACACTCTGGAAGCCAACTCACAGCCAATTGCAGATGTGAGCATCAAATGTGGCATAGACCAAGGAGATGCACTGTCCCCCCTGCTGTTCTGCATAGGCCTGAACCCCCTTAGCCAGATCATCACCAAGAGTGGCTTTGGATACCGATTTTGAAGTGGGATATATATATATATATATATATATATATATATATATATATATGTATACATATATAATTTTTTTCATAGAATTTGCTTTACATGTTTCATTGTGGTTTTTATTCTCTTGAACATTTAGAATTAAATATACACATAAAAATAAAAACTAACTTTCACTTGAGTGATGTCCCGCCACACCAGCGTCCAGTGATCAGAAGGCAGGCTTTGGTAGGCTACTGGAGCAGGTGGATACAGCCGAATAATGGCTAACATCTTTATCGTTTTCTTTTAGCCACTTTTTCAAAAAAACACGTCTACAGACTGAGGAAAATTCGGAACAGGCTGGTAATCATGAGGCTTTTATTGGCTCAGGGAATGAAGGAAAAACGTCCTCATCGCCATCCCTGGATATGAGTCATGCTAGCTTTTGGGCTAATGAACCAGCTCCAACCCAGAGACCGCCACCTGCGGTATCTAATGAGCTAACATTGACACCTTTGGATTTATCATCAATGGAGGAACCAACTACCCAGCCAAAGCTGATAAAATTCCCAGCTACTGTAATAGCTGGAGAATCATCAATGCCAACTGGTATGGGAAGTACAAATGGATCGAGTACAGCAAAGAACAAGATGCAGTGTTTTGTAAAGCTTGCAAACATTTTCCAGAGATGCACACAGAGACTAATTTTGTAAGACGTGAGTACAAAAACTGGAAACATCTCGGAGATGCCTGTGACAAGCATGAGTGCAGTAAGCCACATGCCATTGCGCTAACAAAACTAGCGTCATTCAGGAGCAGCCATGGACCGCAAAGCCGCAAAACAGTATTAAACCAGCTGCACAGCAACAAGACTCGCACTGTGCACACTGTCAGGGACGGAGCTGTAGGATGAGCAAGCAATTTTCTGGGCAGGGACTTGCTGGGGGGAGCATCATTCCAGGTTGAAAGCAATGGAATTTATGAAGTTGTGGATAGGTTTGTTAGACCCCTTCCTATTCAGATGTAACCCATCTGTTTTGAAAAGTTCTTTCTCGGACCAAAAACAGTCCAAGTTACTTACAAAGCCTAGCCCAGTGGTAGTTGCACAATTCTGCATCCACATATGCAGGCTAAAAAGACAGCTAAAGCGTTCTGAATTTTTTAACATGGTGGGAACTGGGCCAGAGAGAGCACAAATTTTCTCAAGACTTTCAACTGTGATGACCAGAGACTCCAGATCTTGGTGAAGGGATTGTCTGGACATAACATCACTGCTGCCAGAGTCTGTATAAAAAGTAGGTCAATGTGTGTCATGAATATGAAAATTGCACGCAGTAACTGTTTTTGTCTTGGAGCTAGAAGTTTGAGAATTGCACCTCAGCTAAAACCTCCATGAAATTGACTCTCTGAGCCACTCACAAAGCGGTTGCCATCTCCATGCAAACTTCTGACTGCAAATAGCAGCATACAGCTAATAGTGATGAGCTCATTAGTGCAGTTTGCAACACCAATAATTTCGATCCAACTATTTTTATTTGCATTTTCAACAATTGCGGGATAAAAAACCTCGGATGGAAATACCAGAAATTCGAAAAAGGCCAAAAATTAGCAAAAAAGTTTTTACACTTGGAGGAGGTGGATTTGTTAGCATATCGATAAAAGGAAAATGAAACTTGTTACTATGGAAACAGGTTTTTCATTTTTCAGCTCGTAAGGTTTGTGATCACACATGTGTCCAGCTCTCCTTGTGTAAAGGCCATTCTTCTGGCATCTCCCCTGCATTTTCTCAAGACTGTGTTGGGATACGCAGCGAAACTGTACGTATGTGTCATCCTGGAAGGGTTGGGTTGGCTGTGACCATCACATGCATTCTTCCATTCGGTGCGCATGCTACAGTAATCACTGAGGCTATTAATCAATGCAATGAGCGCCCCAGCCAACGAGCGATCAGCAAGGATGTGGGGGAACACACAGGATGCAACGCACTTCAGACAGAGCTTCTCCATCTTAAATTTCAAGTTGAAACAGACTCACATTTTCCTGTTATTGGTGGTTGCATTGAGTTACATTAAGATGTATTCATACTATTAGTTTAACTATTATATTTAAACTGGGTGTAGGTAAACTAAAACATTATCATGATGTGTTCCAAATAATCTTGTCTTTTGGCGAGTAATAAATAAATACTAGATGTTGTCACAGCAATATAATATAGAATGACTAATGCAAAGACCTTTTTTAATCAAACCAAATATTTAATCTAATTTCCTAATCATTTGAATTGTGTGTTTTTATTTTAATTTTATTTTATTTGTTTATTTAAAAGAGGACAGTGTGCAGTGACATTAATTATTGTGAGAGTTAAAGAGATGCACCAGATATAGCAGGACTGCTAATTTCCATCTGAAGTCCTCCGGGAAAGGGGTGACATGGGGTACACGTGATATTACACAGGAAAGCAAATGCCATGGATAGCAAATGGAAATGTCCTCGGTGCTATGGTGTTTTTAAATTTGGCCTCTAATAATTGACTAGAAATTGAATAAGACTGTTTTAAACGAACACAGCATTAGCATTATATTAGGCCTGTTGATTTTATTTCTGGGCGTTTCTGCTGTGACTCTGCCAGTTATTTTTTCCATACTCTTCATTATGGCGCCTAATTACTGTACAGAAGGACAGATATTGCTGACTTCAGGTTCAAACTGTAATGCATAACCCAATACACGCACAGATTACATGTTCATCAAACTCAAAACAACCAAATGTGTACACCTCACTTTCAAAATACAAAATAGAAAATAAAAATTTCACTTGAATAAGCAACAACTCAAAATGTGTTCTGTCCCTACTACACAATTAGAAAGATACTCAACACAGATATTTTATCAGCAGTGCGTTTATTGTAACAGAAAATATGTATACTCAGTAACAATTATTCACAATAATTTTCCTTATCTGAAAGGGAACAATAGAAAGAAAACTTAAGCAGGACACGATATTGCTGGCTTCAGGTTCAAACTGTAATGAGTGAGCTGTCAGCAACATGCCCCCTACAGGCACAACCAAATAAATCAAATCAAATCAAATTTTATTTGTATAGCCCAAATTCACAAAACGCATTTTGCCTCGGCTTTACAATCTTTACAGTGAGCGACACCCTCTGTCCTTAGACCCTCGGTTCGAATGAGGAAAAACTTGCCCACCAAAAAACATTTTAACAGGGAAAAACGGTGGAAGAGACCTCAGGAAGAGCCACAGATTAGGGATCCCTCTACAGGACGGACAGACATGCAATAGATGTCACATGTACAGAACAAATCAGACAAATAGATATTGTTAGTCCGTAACAATTGTCATTAAAGGAACCGGTCTAATCTGGTTTAAGTCCTACTTATTGGATGGATTTCAGTTTGTAAATGGTAATGATGAGTCATCCTTGCACACGAGTGTTAGTCATAATGTTCCTCAAGGCTCTGTGCTTGGACCCATACCATTCACCTTGTATATGTTACCTCTGGGAAATATGAGGAAATAGTCCATAAACCTTCATTGCAATGCAGATGATAGGAAATCAGCTAAACTCCAGGCAGGTCTCAGGGACATAAATATGTTATGTTATATTCAATTATGTACAATTTCTGAGTTTTGGAAAAAAAACATAAAAAACCCACTCAACTTAGATGGCTTGCCAAAACCGAACCGACCAGATTTTGGAAAAACTGGCAAAGCTGTTTTGCTCTCTAACTCCTTAAGAATGCATAGACCCAAACCAGAAGTCGGTCGGACAATGGTTTCAGAAGAGATCATGCTTGAACAAGACATGGAAAAACGAGCGTCAAACATTTGACTCAAAATGGCCAACTTCTGTGGGGTTCAGAATTTCCCTCCAAGAGACTTGTTTGTGCCTCTGGACATGGTGCAAGCATGTAAAAAAATTTTTTTGCTGGGACTGAATTTTGTGCAAATTTTGGTGACTTTTTGAGGCCCTCAAAAATGTGTTTCATTGTTGCAGAGAAAGAAACAAAGAGTTCTTAAAATTGCAAGCAGTAATGAAGGGTCCTCGCAGACCCACGCAGTCGGCATCTCTGCAGACATCACAATCACACGCAGAGTGTTCTTAAATATCAGGAGTATTGAAGGGTGATGCCAGATCCCTTTCTAGGGAATGCATCTCTTCTCCAAGAGACTTTTCTGTGTGTCTGGACATGGTCTACGCCCCAACCAAATTACGGGAATTTACCTCGAACCTGCCTTGGGGGATTCACTCTGGGGGGTGCTGTGGCGCCATTTATCAAATTTTTCTCAAGAAGAGTGCTCATGGGCAGCTTGGTGGCGTAGTGGTTAGAGAGGCCGCCCCGTGAACAGAGGCTATCGTCCCCGCTGCAGGGACCCTGGTTCAAATCCCACACCGTGCGGTAATTTCCTGCATGTCACTCCCCCCCCTCTCTGCCTCCCCTTTCCTGTCTTATCTTCAGCTGTCCTATAAATAAAGGCATAAAAGCCCCAAAAAAAAGAATCGTGCTCATATCTTTCTGTGCCCTATTGTCTGATTAGAGCACTGCACTCCCAGAATGCATTCTTGTAGTTCCTACTGTAAAGTCTCCAATAACAGAATTGGAGCCACAGCCTTCAGTCACCAAGCACTTCTCCTGTGGAATCATTCTCCTGTTTAGTCCAGGAGGTGGACACCCCTTCTACCTTTAAGAGCAGAAACCCTCCTCTTTGGCAAGGCCATAGTAAGGGTTGGCTCAGATGTTTTGGACCAGCTCTTAGTTGTGCTGTTCTCCGGCTCGACTGCCAAGGGACATACCTCCTCTTCCTCTCCGCCTGTATCATTCGTGTCTCATTACTGACTTGGCTGCACCTGGCTCGTGGATCATGGCTGCACCTACTGCAATGGCCCTGCCTGACACCCACTACTACTGTTGTTATTCATATTATATATATGTGTATAGAGATACATGTATATGTCTATATACATATATATATATATAGACATATACATTATTATAACCCACCAGTATATACACTACCGCTGCCACTGTTATTATAATTTCTCAAATTTCTATTATATTAAACATGGCACTGGTATTATTGTAATACAACAGTATCATTACTATTAACCATAGCCTATTATTGTGCAATTAGGTTCTGTTAATCTGCTTTGTACACACACTATTGCACAGCTGTCTGTCCTGGGAGAGGGATCCCTCCTCAGTTGCTCTTCCTGAGGTTTCCGCAACCTTTTTTTCCTTCTTAAAAGGGTTTTTTCATGGCAAGTTTTTCCTCACTGTCAAAGGCAAACTGTGTTTTGTGAATTTGGGCTGCACAGAGAAAATTTGATTGATTGAATGACTGACTGATTCGGGCTGGGCTTGCTCAGACACACCAATTGCTGGCAGCTCCCAGAAGTTTTCTGCACTGCCCAAAAATTCCTGTGAACAGATGTCAACCTGATCTTCCACAACAATTAACAATTTTGTTTACTGCTAAAAATCCCACTTTTCAGTGGTAAAAATCAATAGGTCACCCATTTACAGAATTGTGCTTATGTTCACTCCTGCTAATGTAATTATTCCCAGGATTTAACCAAGCTACCATGATCTCTCCTGTTGCAGATTGCCATGGTTACAAGATTTTCTGAACAAAGAGACTCCTATGTCAGGTCAGTCTCTCCCTTAAAGCCAGGCACAGGGGTTGGTAGCAGACGATCCTCCAGGCCCTGCACAAGACCTAACAGTAAACCAAGATGCCATCCACAAAGCAGATCCCAGGAAATCAACAACAAACACCTCCAAGATCTGCCTCGCAACCAGCACCTTCCTCTCAACCGCCCAACAGTCTCAAACTACTGTAGCAACCCCAATACCTTCAGCAGTCTCCGGAACTCAGGAAGAAATTCATGCATGATTCCATCTCAAATACCATTGATTAATGGTTTAGTCATTAGACAGCTAGGTAGGAACCCTGGAGTCCTGAGGTTGTCCAGAAGGAGGAGAGGGCTCCCACCAGATACAAGCCCTACCCCTCTGAAACAGGTCCTTTTGCACAACAACTCATCGAAGAGGTTAGCCAATCATCTTGATGTCCCATTGGAGAGTGCCCGCCAAATTATTGAGGTCCCACAGAAAGAGACTAGCTGTAAAAAAGATGTTAGCAAGGACTGTGTGAGCCATATGGATAAAATTGCTGGTTGTCATGAAGTTCTTAGACAAGACAGATGTGACCATGTTGGAGAGATTAAGCTAGAGCAGGGCAGTTGTATTAATGAAGACCTAGAGCACAAGGTAAATTTTGGAAACTTAAGTTTGGCCAAGGTTACTGCTCTGGAGTCATCTCCAGAAAGGGTCAACTTTACCAACATTATCACAAACTATGACCTCACCCCTGTCAGTGAGGTCATATGCAGACATGTGAAAGAAAAAAGGCTCCAAACTTCTGCGTCATCCTTAGTCCTGAAAACAAATACCAGGACTACTGTTTCTAGGACTTTAGCCAGAGCTGCCACTGCCAGGACTACAGTAACTAAAGCTGCAGCCAGCTCACTGACATCTACGCAAGTACACACTGACCCACTAGACAGTGATTCTGCAAAGCACACTGCTAAGAGTGCAAACAAAGATACTAGCAAGGCCATTACCAAGTGTACTTCACCAGCCAGGAGTTACTCCATCCACAGTTCCAAAGCTGCAAAAGACTCCTCCAAGGGAACAAAAGAGGACTCAACTAAGGACAGTGCACCTGTCAGTAGTTACTGTAGGACTTCCAAGGGCCCGACAAAGGGCTTCACCGAGACCAAGTCTACTACCTCAGCCATTAAGATCAGGACTAGCCCTAGAACCCATCCAAAACATTAACGTTTACCTTAAACGACTCAGTATTTGCTATCATTAGAATTACTGTTGATAATAGCAAAATATTTAAAACAATCAATCCTGTGTTGCATGATGATGTTTGTTGGGTAGTTGGATCGTGATGTAAGTAACTATGTACTGTTCTCTACATTTGCATATGACTGTGGGATAATTTTAATTCTATATAAGTAAAACAGATTATTGGAAGACAGCAGACACATTGTGCTATGAAAAGGCCCTTATTTTGGATGTTTCCATACTGTATTTGAAATAGAAGCTTGATATTTTTGTACTGTTACATTAACATGGAAATTGTTTTATGGACTGACTTATACAGCGCCTTTCTAGTCTGTGCTTTACACTCAAGTCACATTCACCCCTTTCACACACACACACATTTATATACTGGTTGCTGAGGCTACTGTACAAAGTACAACCTGCCAATCAGTATCTCATTCACACACATTCACACACCGATGGCCAGGCCACCGGGGGGCAACTGGGGGGTTCAGTATCTTGCCCAAGGATACTTTGACATGTAGACTGCAGGTTCCAGGGATTGAACCACCAACCTTCCAATTGGTGGATGACTGCTCTACTCAGTGGGGTTTGATGCCGGGCAGAAGATGGAGTAAACCCGCAGCAACGTTTACAAATGGACTAAACTTTGATTAAAGCATGTAGTCTTACCTGGGTCAGTGCACTGAACAGTTTTACCTAGTTACCCTAGAGCAGCGTATTTGTGGGCCTCAGAGTGCCATCTAGTGGGCCACAAAGGCAAATCGTGAGAAACAGTCTCAGTTTAATATCTGACCCACAAAACCAAATGTTTTTACTTAGTTCCTGCTACCAGGTCACATCTTTTGGCATTATCCCTGTGAAATAAGATGAAAGCTTTAAAGGTAGGGTAGGTAAAGTTGGAAAAGTTGCCATACTCAGGTTTATTTGTCCCTTCTTTTGGAAACAGTGAAATTATCAGGGGGTATCATTCTCTTAAGGCAAAAATTGTACATACATGAGTATAACTGGGCTGTACATGATCCAATCTGCAGAAAACCTAACTTGTACGATGCCCTGAAGACATCTGTGCGTTAAAATTCGCACTTAGTCACAACGCCACCCGTTGGGGACAGGAGGTAATTTTTTTTTATGTTTGGACGGATGTTACTGAGCTGGTTGATCAAAATACTCTGCAACGATGATAATACTGCTTAAAAGCCCTTCATGATGCATTTCTGTGAATTTCGTGGGCATACATCGCACAGTGTGCTCTCGGCGGGACGTGGACGTTCTAATGGCGCCGTCACACAGGAAGTTGACGCATTAAATTCAATATAAATTCACAGGAACGTTGTCAGGAGATGAAAACTTGATCAGTGAATTCACTGAGGTCAGACACATTGGTCATACACTGCAACCCATGGTCTATTTTGAAGTATGAAATATCATCACATGTCTACAGTATCTTTGTAACTGTGACTCCAAATCCTACAAAACTACACAGAAATGTTCCCTGTAGAGGAGTGATGAAGTGTGCTGAACGGTGTTCAGATCAGTAACATGGTTGATTGTTTACGAATATTTCCGTTTAAGCCAATGATGTCTCACCTTCAATATATGGCACACTGCACCCCCTCTGATCTTTCCCTGCCTCTGGCTGCATGCACTCACTGTACTTGACACTATGGGCTCTAGTTTGCCAGACCAGGCGCAGTCTAGACTTTGCGGAGGCCCGTCACGCCAACGGGGTGTGTCCAGGCGTATTTCTCAAGTTTGGCTCATCGGCGGACCCGGCGCAAATCCTCCCCTTGCCCACTTTCGTCCCTCCCACCGGCGCAAGTGGGA
>JBCAUF010000343.1:5991599-6006947 GCA_038406115.1 Haemulon aurolineatum
GGTGGTGAGCCTCCACGCCCACTGGTTCACATTGAAAATGAAAAACCTTTATAAAAACAGGTAACAAATACAAATACAACTTAATTCATCTAAAAAAGAAGGCTAGGCAATTCCCTTAGCCTCTGAGCACTGTAGTTTTTAATTAAGCGTGACTCAAACTGAGTCAATTGTGCGTTTGTTGGGAGCTATTTCGGCTGGATGTGGAACTCAAAGTACAACATAACTACCGTGCTCATGTTTTGTGCAGTCAATGAACATGCCACTCATGTGCAACAATGTGGCTCACTGTTGTGTTTTCATACTTTCTGACAACAATGGAGGAGTGTGGCAGGGAGGAACAAGATATATTATGCTTTACAAACACCAATGCTCGTTGGTAGAGTCGTGTCCTTGTTGCTTTGAGTCCTTTCGTGTGATTTGTTGACCATAAGAAACGTATAGAATATCACCAGCCCGGTCTTTTAAGATTTGACAAACATTTAACGCACACACACTTACATACGAACAGTCCGTACCTTCTCTATCTGGTCGGCCTCCAGGAGGTCACTGGCTTCTCTGAGGTTGGGTTTGAACGTTTCGGGCTCCAGCTCCGTTTTGATGGACGCGCCATGCTTGGAGTTCACCTCTTCCTTGGTGGTGATCTACGAGTACAAATGAACGTCAAGACGCGTGCATGTATACAAGAGCGGGGGGGGGGGTTGTAGCTTGACTTCCATTAAGCACTGAGACAGGGTGGGTTCGATTACAGCTACTGCCATCAATCTACAGATTTGACTGGGAACCGCTAACAAGCCGCAGCAGGATTCAGATTCTGATCATTTTTGCACTGAGTTAAAGGGGCGGAGATCTGAAGTGCTTAAGTGTACAATGCAGATAATGTTTAACTACACAGCCCCAGGATGAAGTCTGAGATTACAGGTTAAACAAGATGAATCTAGCCTTTTAACCGTGAGAGCCTAACCTGAGCAGCCGACGCTCCCGTTTTTAAATCCAACACTTTTGCTGCCAAAATGATAAACGCAGCGTTTGCTAGCTAACACACTGACAATCCAACAATTTGATGATGACAGCTGAATATCGTCCTGCCACTCGCCAATGCCAGATGACTAGGACTGGTTTGGCAGAACTGGGGGGGTTGGGAGCGGGCGGCGGGCGGGCAGAGACGCTGTCTGGGAGAGGAGAATGCAAAGTGAATTGGAAATCAACCCGATGAATAATTTGCACTCCACTGTTTGACATTTTCTCCGGCCAGCGGAGTGTTTGGGTTATTTATCTTTCTCGATAACAGGGGCCGATTGTGGAGCGCTTCACCACTGGTGGCTGGTGATGCTCTCATGTTTCAGTTCTCATTCAAATAGGGCCTACCTGCATTGTCCTCAAGAGAACATCATTCACCCTGTCAGGGAGAGTCTTAACTTCCAGCCTCTCGCAAACACACCGTCTCTTTGTCCTTCAGTAGCCCCGCTCGAGTCCTCATGCCGGCCACATTCTTTACAGTCGACTCATTTGTGCATCAAAGGCAATTTTTCTTTTGGAGAAAAAAATGTGTGGCCTATAAGACGTCTACATATTTCTCTACAGCCGGCACAAACAGCTAGTGATAACTACCTTAGGACCAGACTGGTCTAGTGGGCTGAGGCACTAAAAACGCCATGGCGACAAGCCCAAGAATGAGAGCCTGCCCAAGGGAGATAAGGCTGCTGTCACGTGCAAACCTCATCACTCCAAAACAAGCCAAACAAGTTTTCTATAATGATTTGATGAAAAATATTTAAAGCTTCAGTTATTCCCAATTCATCTCCTATAGCAAGTTACGACTAGATTTTATGAGCCCAAACACTCATGAAACCTACTCAATCCACACTGTGAGTCTAATGCAAATCAATGGGATCATGTGTTTCTGAGGTTAGTATGCGACATCAGCAGCAGCAGCTAGAGGCCTGCGGCGTGGAGCCTATGGGAGACCACGTCGATGCAGACAGCAGCAGCAGGGCTGGGCAGAGCAGAGAGAGGGGGGCAGTGGAGGGGGCAGACAGGGCTGGTCAGGGCACCTGGAGTCGTTTGCAGAGCGAGCGCAGATCTTCACTGTTTAGTGCATCAATCCGACGGTGGTACTCCGTCAGAGACACTACCTGGTAGTACAAAGACAGGAACAGGTGGAACATAAAACTCTGCCAGATCTACCATCGTCGACTATGGGAAGGAAAGAGTCAGTTTTTTTGGAAGGTGTGATGTGCACGAAGGTAGTGCGATCCCGGCAAACTTGACACTGCTCTTTATGTGCAGGCAGTACGCCGTGAATTTGAGCAAAAACACTGTAACAAAGGCTGAAGGCCACTGTTAACAGGAGTTTACTCTCAGTCATTTTGCATGTTTGTGTAATATGTTTAATATCACCACTGCCACCACCACCAGATGCTTTGGTGAAACAAAAAGTTGAAGTAGACCAAAGGATAGAAGCAACTCTGCGGCAGAAAGCAAACTGTGGAACCATTAACCTCTCTTGTAGCCGAGCCAAAACCCAAAGAAAACAAAACGAGACAAATTGTTGGAAGTGAGAAAAGGGCCTGCTCAGAAATCCACAGAAACAAAAAAAAAAACAAAAAAGAAAACAGCTGAAGTTCGACTGACGCAACAACACTTGCCAAGTCCATGTGCGTTAACCCACTCTCTTGTTTGTCAGGAACAACAATCCGCGAAACTACAGCCCAGACAGACCAAAACAATGACCTACTAAGCATGGCCACATTCCAGCTAAGTTACACCCCACGCTGCATACTTCACTGAGAGCTGCTGCCTCTGTTCTGCCACCGAATACACGTTGGCGTTCAGTAGTCCATGGTGTCTCAGTGCAGGAGAGATATTTTAAGCCTCTCTTGCACGAGATAAACAAACACTACCGTACACACACACACAGTCATTTGAACTGTTTCAGGTTTACATTTCAGAAAACATTCAAGTCTCTGGGCACACACGTCATAAGCTGCCTTTAATTACTTCTGATCTTTCACTCACCTTGTTCCTATTGGTGTAAATGACTTTTTTGGTGACAAGCTCCCTCTTTACAGCTCTCAATAATGCAGCACAGAGGGTAAACTACAGCCCTCATGAAAAATACATCTGTGCCTCACTTCACCTCCAGCTGAAGGCACTCTGGTGCGTTTGTCCCCTGGAAAGAGGGCGAGCTCAGCTAGCAGCACACTGGCCTGCTCCAGGCGTCTCGATATGAATCAGATGCCTTTCATCTGAAGAGATCAATGTCATGAGAAAGGGTCAGCATTAGGATGTGATCAGTGAACAACACACTGTGCATCTCCTCTGACTGACAACTAGCACAGGAAACTTTCAGAGAGCCACACACACACACACACATCCTGATGCCCCGCGCAGAGAGGACACACAGCAGCTGAGAGCACCGTCCTGACTGACAAACAGTGCTCACATAGTGGACACTTTGTTTAACATGAGTCCCCTGAACTAGACCGGACCGGCTCAAGTGGCTAGCAGGCTAGTTAGCTTCGCCAGCGAGCTAGCATGGCATGCTAACAACAACAACAACAACAGCAGCAGCAGCAGCAGCAAGAGGACAGTAAAGGATATACGTCGCTGGATACTAAAAAAATGTCAACTAGGCACGAGAACATACACAGGTGTACTTCGGGGTCAGCCGTTTCTCTTGGTCTTTCACCCTCTTTGAAAACATGTCTTGCTTTCTGGGCGAGGTTGAAGCTGGAAAGTCACATCACAGATCCTTTAAGTTCCCCCCGCGGAGCCCCGACACAAGCACACGGACTAAGTATGAAGCCTGGCAGCCTGCTTGACTAAAATAGAAACATTTTTTTTCCAGTGGGGTATCTACGCCGGATGATTTGTGTGACATCGCTAAAATCCAATAACAATGTGGGACAGGGAGGAAACCGGCTCCCCATTGGCTAAAAAACACCACGATCCCGTCCCATAACCGACAGGATTTAAAGGTACAGTAGCACCACTATCCCATGAGGTACTTCTATAGAATTTGCCAGATAATTTCCCAGTTACAGAAAATGTTCACTTCAGTTATTCACATTAAACAAAATTTAATCAACCAATCCATGAATACATTTGAAACTTAAATTAGCTTTATAATTAAATTCAACAATCAATTTTTTTTTTTTTTTTAGATTTTTTTGCTAAACTAAAGTTTTAGTTAGACAAACCTCCACTAGTAAAGTACTACCCTGTTCCCAAATGCTCCATGCAAAAAGATGTTTCTTTTCAGTTCATGTATGGCCAGCAAGACAAACTAAAGCAGCAGGTTCCTATTTACTTATTCAAATGTAATGGATCACGTAGCCTCTGTTTGCCAGATGTCCAGGGACAAACAAATCAGTCCACTTTGTTTCCTACATCATTCATTTACATTAAAATTTAAATTCAGGCCACTGCTTCCATCGTATCAATTTCTTCATACAATGAATGCTTCCTTTTCATTATCCACTGGCTCGTAAACAATCTCATTTGACCAAAACCCATACACGCTGTACAGGGCGCAGCAACGTGCACCAATAGTGCTGACAATCTAGATGGATATCCTTCATTTATACTTCCTAGACTTACTTCCACATTCGGTGAATGTACAATAGAGACAATTAGAGAAGTTAGTTTGACAAAAAAGGGAGACAGACTGAACCCACATCAGTGCCACATGAGTTTGGGGAATTATAACCACGTTGTTGCTCCGTGTTCAAATTCTCTGCATAGGTTGAGCAACTCATAAAGGTGTAAGCCTTTTGCCATTCAGCAAAGTAAGTTGCCAAATGCTGACCAACACTAGTGACAGTCACACATGTGATGAGACTACAATACACCAACTGAGTAAACAATTACACAAACATGCTAAACGCTTTGTTTGGAAGCTCAGAGAAGCGCATTTCCAAGCAAAGCAAGTGTTCACACAACTTACATGTGATAGAAAGTTCACACAAAAATTTACCATCAAATCAAGAAATGTGCAGCGGTACACAGAAGTGCAAAATACAGAAGCAGAATACAAAACTAATGTGTAATGAAAGCAAAACAACACAATTATTCAACATGTAATTTAACATGTAACAATAAACTTAAATATACACCACATAAGTTTCTGGTTTCACAGGTTATGGATTAAACCATAGTGGAAAACTTCATTTAATCCATGTCTGTGAGGCTTAAGACAACACAACAGGTGCACTTTAAGCATGGTGAGGGGACAGTTTCAGCTGTGTGGACCTTACCTCCCATTCCTTGACATTGAGGTCAGTGATGGGCTCGTCCTCAGCCGTTTCTGACACCTCATTCTTCTTGACAACCATAAACCCAGGCTCCTGTCCCATCCCCCTGACCCCCTCACCGTACATGTCCGGGCTCCACTGCATGAAGAACACATACAGGTGGTCTGACCTGGAGGAGGACACACAGGAAAAGCTATTAGAGAACAGACTTGGCTCCTTACATATATATATATATATATATATATATATATATATATATAGACCTATGATATAGACAGATAGATAGTGAAGGTGACAGTGAAGATGCAGGCTCTAAAACCAAAAGCAATTTGAAAGACGGTGCTCTATGGAGCTGAGAGGAACTGCAGAGTCAGGTGACAGAACTCTGCGAGTTTGTCACTTCAAGTGATACCTTTCACATTATGCAGTCATTTGATACATTGACAACATGAACATGCGGATTAGAGCAGCGTTGAAGTTACATAGTGGATCAGTGTCTTCAAAACAAGGAAGTCCAGTGATCATGATGTGAAATGTGCTCCTGTTCTCTCCTTTAGCTCTCTAACATTGTAACAAAAAAAACTTGCCCCTCCCCCTCTCCTGCTGACTGCTAATGTAACAGACGAGGAAGCCTTTCTATGTCCACCATGTTCACGGTTTATGATATGATAGTGCGGCAGAACTCTGAAAAAAGTTACAGACAAACGCAGAGCACAGTTTGTGTTTGCTATGGCTGCTAGACATGAAAGAGCTTTGGCAGACTCAGTAGGTTGAGCTGTATTCAGTGTCATGGTTGTGTATGGCTCATTCAATAGCCTCCCTTTCCTCCCACACCATTGCCAGGACACTTAAAGACACATCATGCGGGTCGCCTCCCATCTAGGTCAAGCTACAGAGAGTCTGGCGGTGTCTGAAGAAAACTATGAGCTGCTGTGTTGTCAGTTGGAGCGGCTTATGATCACTCCTCCCACACACCTTAGCCCTTCTCACGGTGCCAAGATAAAAATAATGAGTAGTAACATGTACGAGCGCTGTCTTTTAATGCTAGCTTTGAATCTGCCATGTCCCTGAGCTATCAGCCCCAAGAGCTGCGCCGATCACAGCGAACTTGTTTTCCAGGTGGGAAGCGTTGTAGCTAAGCAACCTGTGGATGGAAACAACAAAGCTTGAACAGGCAGGACTCGCGAAGTTCAAAGTGAATAATGAAGCGAGGGGGATTTCAGAGTCATTACTGCACTCGAGCACTCAACACGTCACATAACCAAGAAGTATTTATGGTACCATGACTAAGTAAAAAGGACATGCCTGTTTGTCTGATTCAAATGTGATTAGCAGCCTGCAGAGAGAGCGCCATGTGCATGTGTACTGCTGCTCTTAAAAGTACAGACACATGTACTGAAGACAGGCTGGTCAAAATAACTGATTAGATTCACCTCATCAAATGATTTTTGTCCTTTCGTCTCTAACAAGATACAAGAGACAAAGTAGTACCACTGTGCTGGAGACCAAGTCCAGTGGCTTTGGTATTCAATTCTAGATTTGGCACAAATGAATGGCCTTTTTTTTTTTTTTTTTTTAGGAAAAGTGGCTTATTAAATTAAGCTATCGCAGCAATTGGGATTAATTCTCCATATTAACATATTATGCAACTTGTGTGGAAGCACATATTTTCTTGTAATGTGTCTTCCAGTGTGAAGAGCTCTAATGTAATTACGACTGCTGCTGACTTGGCAAACTGTACATCCAGACAGAGCTGCAGAGCAGAACCTTTCCAACTTGGAAACGCACAAACAAGCCACAGCCATCGTTCAGTTGATGTGAAACATTACAAATTTTCAGCGTGGGTCAGAAAAGGTTCAGCAACATCTTTGCGGGTGAAATGCATTCGGAGGAGACTAAAATAAAGAAGAGCCCTGGAGAGACCATACAGAGAGCTGCTTTAGCAGGTTCTTACTGTTACATGGGTGGTGTGTGTGTGTGCCCCAGTGCAGTAATAAAGTGTGTGTGTCTGTTTCCCTGCAGAGTGAATGATAAATAAATCATTTTGCTGTCTGGCAGAGGCAGCACAGGGAGATGGACGCACGCCACAGAGGGAGTCAGACCTGACAAAGAATGCATATTTGATTGGTTTCAAATATTAAACGGACTGCAGGTGAAGTGCCCCGGTAACTCAGCTGGCTATTGTGGTGTGTTCGGAACAGGTTAGGATTGCATGAGGTCAAATCCCTGTAGCTTTCTACATTAAAAACAGAGTCTGCTGCCCAGTTAAGTGGCCTAATCACTCCCTTTAACAGAGACTGCTATATTGTGTGTGTTTGCTTCGCAGAAGCAGAGGCACTGACCTCTCCTGGGGGACAGCAAACCAGTACTCGTGCTTCTTGCCCAGCTGGGCGTACTGCTGCATGGAGGCGCTGGCGTTGGAGACGAACGTCTTCTTCATGGGCTTCCCCACCCGCAGACACAGGAACTTGTGAGAGCGGTGCTTCCGTCTCTCCGCAGACCCTGAACCTGTAGGACGAAACCATCACATGGTCACACAAGCAGAATAATATGTTATGTTAGGGCTTATTATCCAGCTTTAAAGGAATAGTTCAACAAGTTTTGCTTGGCTGTAAACAGGGGGAAACAGCGAGCTTGGCTCTGGCTTTAACGCTTCAGTCTTTGAACAGATCAAACTAATGAGATATAGCAGATATAGCAACTCGTGACCTTTGCAGATTTTGTTCGATTTGGCCAGGGCCAGCGCATGTCATCCGAAAACAAAAGAACATCTTCTTGATGAATTATGTATTCTCTTCCTAATACCTTTTATTTATGTGACCTAGTTTTCTGTCTTCTATTTACTGGCCACTTCAGCTGGCATTAGTCATTTTGTGGCAGAAACACAACAGATGACAGAAATAAATGGAGTAGCACACTATAATTGATAGTGGCACTGAGTCGTCTGCTCATGGTACATTATCAATGGTCTATTATGAGGTCAAAGCCCCAGGAATCTGAATGAGATCACCCATTCAGCTTCCTGACAATATGGCTGATATGTGCCAGTGACACTGCACTGGCACATATCATCTAAGACAACACAGCTTAGTTAGGCAAATTCAATTTTCTAAAATGCATTAATTCTGTGTTAATGCAGCTTGTTTTTGAAGTTGCTGCAGTTACTTGTGTGGGCTGTGCTAATGTGCACAGAATAATGGGCAGCCCTGCTGAGCTCCCTGTGAATTACAACTGCTTTCGCGGCCCCGGCTCTCTGTGTGACAATAATTGCCGAGGAGAAAATGGTAAATTGCTCTCCTGCTGCCTCTGCCTTTTGGCCGATCTTTTTGGAATCGCGACGACGTGTCCGACTGGAGCAGCTTATATGGACACACGTGAGCCGGTGACGGTGACAGACTGAGGCCACTGTCGGATAACAAGAACAAAAGTCTGCCAACCAGATACTGATTAATGGATGCTGCCATAGTTTTGCATGTTTTCACCTGTTAACTACTAATTGCATTGGTTTGCCATTTTCTCTTGCACATCTGGGCTTTCTTTTTTAGTAACTACTTAACTTCCAGACAGTCACTGCTTCACTCCATTTATTTCAGTACACTGAACATCATCTTGCTGGAGATGGGTGATCCATCACAGTGAACATTTTCCTACCTTCATGAAGTTATGTTATTGCTGTGCGGTGATACAGAGAGAATGGGCTGTTTTACAACCACTTGCTGCTGCATTTAAGGGTCCTGTAATTTGAAAGTATGCTACTGTAGAGTACTAAATTTACGTACTTTAAAGCTACGTTGTCAGAAAAGCAAACCAGGAAGAATGATGTGATGATGTGAAATTGGCCGATGTTTTTTTGTTGCCCGGAGAGGGTTTCTGTTGAGCAGCCAGACAATAATGCCAGTCAAAGGCCACCATTTCTTTCACTGTAAGAGATAAGCTACAAGTTTAAGTTGATTTTTCATAAAATAATTAAATGATCGATGGAAACACATCATTCTTATGCCGTTTTCTTCAGAACACAATAACGTTAAGAACTGGATAAGCATTTTGTAGTACTTGAGGCCTGTAGCATTTCTTTTCTGCACATAAATAGATGTCACTAGAAAGAATACAGATGTTTTCTTTGTTTTGTTTCATCTATACGTGACTGAAAAGTGTCTTGTGTTGCCCCTGATACAAAACGGTGTCTTGGAATGTTTCCCGTAGCTGACAGGCAACAACATCTTAAACCACTGGCATAATCCTTTAATCTTAAACATGGCAGTGAACACCAAATAAGTTTATTCCAGGCTTTGTGGAATTAAGTTTTTTCCTAAATGCACATGAAAGCAACACCAAAGTCGGATGTCAAACATAAATAACGCCTCTCTGAACGCGGTCTCAGAGAGTGTTTTTGATGTTGGGCTTCATCGTCGCTGCGTTTCCCCTTTGGGCGCCAGGTGTGTTTGTGGCATTGTGGTGTTTGATAGGCTTTAGCTTATCGCCCAGAGGAGTGGACCAGACCACCAGAGCCAGAGATCAAAGAGCGGCATAAAGCCTCATAAAGCCCAGCTAGCTCCACCAAGCTGATAACAACAGAGAGGCTGCCATTTCCCTTCGTCTTTATACTCCAATTACCAGCGCCGAGGCAGAGTGGAAACGGGAAGGTTATCAGGAACCGACATGGGAGAGGTGATTCTGAAGCAGCCAGAGAGGAGACAAACTCGCTTTGATAGTTTTCAGATGTTTGGTTGCGGCTAAAAGACAACATGAGGCCAGATTCATCACCTGAATTCCACGAGGTTTACGTTACACGTTTTCGAACGGTGACTAAGTGAGTGTGTTTACCCTCTGCAGAGTTCTGCGTGCCGTCCTTTGGCGTCTGCTCTACATTCTCCTTTTCTTCCTTGCCCTGTTGCATAGTGTCCGTTTTGGAGACGTCTGTCCCCTCGTTGGCACCGCCCTGCGCACTGGCTGAAACGGAGGCGGCGCCTGTGGCACCAGGGGTGACTGAGCTTTGGGACCCTGGACGAGAGGTGCTGCTGCTGGGACCCTGGGCCTGGCTAGTGCTGCTGCTGGTGGTGGTAGTGGGTGTGCTTGGTGGCTTCTCTACACTGTGCTGCTTGGATCCCATGGGGGACTGGCTATCGCGTTCTGTGGCAGTGTCTGGTGGATTGTCCTCCGCTTTCCCCGCGACGGGCTCCTCCGGCTGGCTGACCGAGCCGCGGGCGCTGCCTGGGGCCTTGGAGCCGGCACCCGCGGCCTCGACCTGGGTGACGGTTTGCACAGACTCCGTGGAGGCGCCGGAGGACTTGTCCAGGCGGAGGTCCTCGGTAGACGCTTGCTCCTCCTCCCGGATGGGGGACAGCTCCGGCTCGGTGAAGACGTCTTCGGAGATGGAGCCCTCGGCGCTGCGCGGGGCCGTGCTGCCGCTGTCGCTGGCCCCCGGCTCCCTCAGGCGCTGCTCTGGGTCCTTCTGAGAGGGATGTCTCTCGGCTGGAAGAGGCTCCAGGTCACTGGGAACATGAGAGAGAAGCAATAAGACATGTGCAACTCGATCAATAATAAAAGAATATAGCATGTAGGTGGACTGGCTGTGTACTCCATATACTGTAGGGACTCCATTGATTTTACACAGGTAGATCAGTTTAGTTGTTGTGGCTAGTATTTCTCAGCCTGTAAAAACAAAAGAATGACGTCTCCTGTGGCTCTGGGGCTGTCTAAAGACTGGGTTTCATATCTTTTACAGAAAAGTCTGAATTACACACTGGGCCCATGGAGTTTCAAAGACGTGGGTGTTTATCAGGCACAGAGGGTCCAATAAGAGAAACTATTTAGTTCCGTTATGGGAAATGTAGGATCTAGCATTTTTGGAGTGTGACTGCTGCTTAAATTATGATCATTATTTTTATATCTGGCCCTTGTGAAACTTAACAGAGGTGCAACATTAAATCACTAGAGTTCACCTTTAATTTTAGTCATCGGACACGGTTCACACGTGATCAGTAATTTAGTGATTAGTAAACGTGAGAGCACAAAAGAAACGTATTCCCTTGTTTAAGCTTTACTTCTATTTCCAGTTATTATTTGACGTGGGCTATTTTCGCAGCACATCCCAAGTAAATTAAGTATTTGAATAACAAATTAAATAAATGCAAGCCAATTATTTCAGTCACATTAAACTAAATAACCAAATCGTGCTGTCACACAAGACTGCGATTGGACAAACAAAATTAAGAAGATGAAGGCGACGTGATAATTCTCGGCACAACTGACAGATTTCTCTGGGGTACAAATATCGGATGAGACGACACACACGGGGCATTTAAAACAAAGCTTAGAAGGCTAATAATGAATATCATGATATCCTGGGAACAGAATCATGCATTAATGGGGTTTTTTTTAGGAATATGAGCTTATTAAAAGGTCTGGGACATATATGCAGTCGGGCAAATCGGGTGGAATGGCAACAAAAAGAAATCTGATGAACTGCTATGAAAGTTGCCACCTTTTACCCGGTGTCGCGCCTTTTTACTTTTATGTTCAACAAATCCAAATTCTAGCCGTAAACAGCAACAAACGAGTGCTGCACGTCAATAAAAACTTTCTATTTCCTGCTCTTGAAAACCTCTTCCAAGGCTTCATGCAAACAGATCAAACACTTATACAACACGACACGGCGCCCTCTACACGGTCACATCCTGCGGGCACTTGTTGCTCAGCTGTGTGCTCAGACAGACAGAGACGGGGAGAGAGAGAGAGAGAGAGAGGTCAGCGGAGAGACAGAGAGGGAGAGAGGAGACACAGACAATGGCCCGCAGCTGAGAAAACAGCTGGGCCTGGCACAAAAAACAGTCATTTGCCAGCACAATAACTGCTCCGCGGGCGGCACTCGGGCCGGCTAAACACAGCACCGCCCGGGCCCTGCGACCGACCAGGAAAAGTGACTCCTCCTCGTCCTGCACGATATTGGCCCTCGCATAACTTAGTCTTCAACAAGACTAAAACAATCCAAAACAAACAAATTTAAAAAAAAAAACAGACAAAACCACCCAGACAAATAAATCTGTGGGTGGAAACACAAGTGAATCCTCTGAAGTGGCTGCTTCCTACAGCATGGAGAGTTGAGCAATCACAACGTAGGAGGGCGAAGGCATACTTCATTAACCCTGGTGTAATTGCCGTTTCCTTTTTATTTTGGTATGCGAGGAGGGGTGGGGGGGAGGGTGTGTGTTAAATTGTCGGTTGGCTGCTGATGCAATCTGACCATGGGTGCAGCAGAGAGTGACATTGATTTAAGCATTTCTGTGAGGGTGAGAGAGACACGTGGAGGACAGTGCAACTAGAATAACATTGGGTGTGGGAGTAAATCAGAGTTAGAGGTCAGTGTTGTTGTTTATAGCTGCATGTACTTAAAATATTTAATAGTGTGGTCCTCATAAAAGTCCTCTCCGTACATACTCTTGGCAGATTTTGTCTTACTCTGGCACAGCCTCTCTGATCTTGGGGTCGGTGATCTCCTTGAAGATGGCGGCAGACTGCACCTCCTCCAGGGGACACATGATGCCGTACTCCTCGCACCCGTGGGCCTGAACCAGGGGGTCCATCCGGTGTGGGTCGAACATGATGTTGTTGGGCGTCACCAGCAACACGCCGCTCACTGCGCCCTGAATCAAAAAAAAAAAAAAAATAGAGGTAAGGGTGAGGAACGGTGTGGGATCCATCAGAGCTTTTAATGCGTAAAAGGAACAGCTGAGCGTGTTTGTCCGAGCACCAAAAGGTAATCAAAAGCACCGCTGCCACATTAGCAACTGGAGGCCAAATCCATTTGAGACCACAAATATCCTAAATCAAGTACAAGTTATTGACTGCCCAGCGCTGACCACTTCAGTGCTTTCATTTGGTACCTGGGAGTGAATCAGCAGCGGTTCAATACCATGGATCACACACACACACACACACACTTTCAGACAGGCACTGATGGACCATCTGGGTGGAGTCTGTGTGTATTTCAGTGTCGGACGTCCTGGGAGCTGACTGCCATCCTGCCTGCTCTGAATCAAACCTGACCAACCACAACACATAAACCCAATCTGACCAGTAACAGTCTGTGTGTGTGTGTGTGTGTGTGTTCACGGTGGTGTAATGCATCAAAAGCAACATTGGAATGTGTGCACTGCATGTTTTCTTGCTATAACAATCAGATGTTGGTTTTAGAAAAACAAGAAAGTAATGAGGAGAAATAAAGAAGACTTAAACACAACATGGAACTGTACTGACGACCTTTTAAGACCCTGAATTTTGATAGCTCACTTTACAACCCTAAAAGGAGCTGCACGCTCCCTGATTATAGGCCACGGTCAGCGGCAGAATTAAACCACAGTCGCCAGGAGAGATGCTTCTCTTCATGTTCTGGTTTACAGGGTTATTCATGTCTGCCCACACATGTGCCCACAGTATTTACTGCACTCTCTTTTTATCCTCCTTCCTGGCGTCTTAAATAAACAACTACAGTAGCAATCTAGAGAGCATTTGTTTTATAAGATATGAGTGCATTCTGGTGCACTGACTTTCCCTCAAACTGCCTTGTTTACATCTGCCTCGGTTCGTTTACATTTTGCTGAGGATACCACAGAGGAGCACAGAAAGAGTTACTGAAACAAGTCTGCTGAGGTGCGGCACTTGTTCCCTTTCAGTCGATTCACTCGGTGCAACACATACATGCTGTATGAGATGTGTTTTTAATGATCTGTTCTTGTGTTATTGTGGAATAAATCAAAAGAAACACCTTCATCTTTGATCACACTGATGTTGAGTACAACACTGAATTTATCCAAAAAGAGAAAGTGCTTCACCGTGGAGGTTCATTGTATGTGGATTATCTTTCTTTTAATTCGTGAAATAATTCCACATTTACAGCCGGTCCTTTTTTGATATGAAGTGCGTTGAGTACCTGCAGCTGGCAGCTCTACAGCACGCTTACTGAACATACTGTATGCAGTCGGATTCTTTGATACCAATATGTCCTCTCCTCCCATCCGTCACATTTAGGTGTAGGTTCTTTGCTGCTGACAGTTGCTGCTGTGGTATGCTTTTGCCTCAAACATGACAAGGAGGGTGGAGAGTGACTTTAAACAATTTCCCACACACATAAAAAGGAGTGCGTCTGTCATGCTCTGCCTTACCTTGCCATCAGTGATGTACTTGCAGTTGATCTTGAGGAACTTCTCAGTGAGGGCCTCTTCCTCCTCGGAGGTGGATGACACCACTCTGGACTGGCGCAGGGCCGAGAACACGGGAGGGTGAACGGTTTCTGGTCTTGGGGGGCCATCAGAGTCCTGGATATGCGATGGCCGGGGGTGTGGATGTAATCAGGAGAGGATAGGAAATAGACACCATTTGTTAGTTCACATTTTTACAATACCTGATTGTCACCTTTTATTGAGAACGGACCAGTTTGTCCTTTGTCACAATAAACAAAAAAGGGTGCACTTTATTAGAAGGAAAATGAAATTTGATGATGAATCCAAAACTGACAAAGGCAAAACTTAAAAGCTGACTTCCACTTTATCCTTGTGTCTGCAAACAAACAAAATCTATACCATCATGTCTTGATCTCTAAATAGCATTCAGCCAAACGGCCCAAATAATAAGCACTGTTGAGCGGGCATAGCTTGGTTCACTTGGTAATACATGGTGTAAGTAATTTGTGTCTGATTTCATCAAACTAATGCGCTTGAGTCTCTAAATGCATTATCTATATATAAACAGATATTTTCTGCACAGCAGGACAATCAGGTTCAAAGAAACCCAAAGACAAGCCAAATGAATGCTCCTCCTGTGAGCCCGAGCTTCACACGGGCAATTAGCTGAAAAACATTCATAGAAGACTGAGGCTTTAATTATTGTGCCTTTTGCACGACTTGATGCCTAGTTACTGTTCTTTTGAGTCAACATGCCATCGAGTCGGCGGTGGGGTCGTTTTGTGTCTGTGTCTGTGTGCGTGTGTGAGTCTGTGGCTGCAGCTCCCTTCCCGTCACTTTCTGCTCGGCTGTCTCGCGACTCTCCGTGGCCATTTTGCGTCTCGCCGCGGCCCGCTTTGAATCTCTTTGTTGTCGCT
>JBCAUF010000343.1:6187846-6206296 GCA_038406115.1 Haemulon aurolineatum
TCAGTGTAAAATCATACTGCATAGCTTTTAACTTGCACAGTGGTTGGAACTGACATAGATTCAAAACGATGACGTTGTCCCTAGGCTACAGGCGGTTGAATTCCTGTAGCCAAAAAACGCCTAATGGAGCACTGAGGTCACGACGTCACGTTTGGGCGAGCCACTGTTCGGCCAGCGCCTGTCGCTCAGTTCAGTTTCAAAATTCAGCGTTTCTTTCATGTTACTGCAGGATTACGGCCTCGTGCTGTGCTCCACGCAAGATTTGGACATTTTGCCGCGTCACCAAAGATTTGACTTCCTCCAAACGTGGCGCAGTTGTCCCGCTTGTCTGCGAGTTAGAGGCCTCATCATGCGCCTGTCCACGTCCGTGTTCCCTCCTGTTCGTAACGGTCCCCTTGAAGTCTTCGCAGTAACCAGTTTTTTTGAAAAAATGTTCCTTCGGCGTAATAGTTAGTTGAGCCTCGTGTAATAGTCCGTGTTTAAATGTTCCCCGCTCATTGTAATAGTTGGCAGAAGCTCGTGTAATAGTTCGTGTTTTGTGTGTGAGCAGGCTCTCAGGTAACAGAGGCCCTGCATATGAAATGAGATGGTAATGAGGAGGAGGAGGAGGGGAGGCCTTATCACTACGGGGCCAAATTCCGACAGTGAATTGCGCAGTTGTAACAAAAGTAACAGAGCGTCCATTCAGCCTGCACTAATCCAGATGGGAAAGTCAAACAGCAGAAAGTCCACGGCACAAACTCATTTCATCACTTTATTAATTTAGATATTGCCTCCTCGCTCCTGTGGGGAGGAAAAAAAAAAAAAAAAAAGAGCCCCTCTGAAATGACCAACATCGGTGAGGCGTTTTGCTCTACATGGTTCCCCCACTTCGTCTCCTCCCGTTATCTGTTTAATTCATCCCGCCAATCTTGGCTGTCTTTACCCACTAAATTTCCCTTTGACACGCATGCCTTGCTTCGCATAATCCTCACTCCGGGGCAGAATTAAAAATGGAAAAAAGAGGAGGGAATAGGACAGGTGGCTGGAGAATCCTTGAAATAATGTTCAATGCCAGACCCAGGAACGATTTGACCAGATTCGAAACTAGGGGGCTGATAGGGAGAGAGGGCTTTTTTTTTTCTCCCCCCTTTATTTTTGGAATCAAGGGGTAAGAAAAGGGTGACAGGTGGAAAATGTGCAGAGACTGAGAAGTCCCTTAAGAGCCAGGTCGGAGAGTCAGTTCTAAATTGTGGTGCCAGAATGACTTCGGGGGGAAAACTGTGGCAAGGAAGATGAAAATGTCAAAATGTCACTCTCCGGAGGTCTGATTTGAAAAGTTTTTTTTTCTGTCTAGCGAAGACTGGAAATTAGAGCAGTCGACTTATTTCTTTTCCCCTCCCTCTGTCTGTATCTGTGATTGACCTGTACGGACCGTCTCTTTTAGCCATGAATATGGCAGATATGTTATCTTCGCACAGCCTATTTGTAGCGGCTGAACAACGGACGGCTCTCTGCTGTTTGTATCAGCTTTATCTGACCAGTCAGTGGCGACATGCTTTGCCGGAGCAGAGCTTGATATTTCAAGCTACAGTTCTTTGGATAACGGCGTGTCATATCAACAACAGGTGAAACGGGTTATTTTACACATGAAAAGTACATGTTTATGATGTAGCTTTGATACGATCTGCCTGCCTGTCGTACAGCAAAATGCAACTTGTGCTGTGATGGTAGAGATTGTTACGATTCAAGTATTATATGTTTTAATGTTGAGATGATTAGTCAATTAACTGAATCAGCTGATACAAATAAAGTGAAAAATAAATCGCTGACAGGACTGATGGCAGATTAATTGTTGAAGACATGTGTCAAGTGCAAGTCTACATGCTGAGGTTTAGCAGTAAGTCAATTTTACCATGCAAACACTTGTTAATTAGCACTTAACAAATAAACCACTGCTAACAACATCCCAGCTAGACTCCTGGCTGGGGCGGGACCTCGGTTTTCATTTCCCTCTTCCTCACCAAATTTCCTGTCTTTATCTCTGCTGCCACCATCAAACAAAGGCAAAAGGGGGACGTTTTATGGCAGTCGATTAAATAGCTGTTGAGACGCTTAACCAGAGACCACAAATGTCAGCCTCGGGTGGCATTTGGGGAAAAACCAGGGGATCAGGGTCGTCCAAGGGATTCACGCTTTTTGATGGTAAGGGAAATCCAGAGCACATGGAGGAGACCCACGCCGACATAGGGGAAACATACAAACTCTACTGTAGATCAGAAGGCGCAGGACCTCTTTACCTTCTTGCTGTGAGCCCCTTTGATTTTGTTTTTGTTTTGTTAATTGGGGGAAAAAAAAAAAAAATCACCTTATGTGCATGTTCATGATTTTCTATCATTTTATAGACCGGACGATTCATTCATTCATTAATGGATAAAATAATCAAAAAACTATTTCATAGTGCAAATCACCATTAATTACATCCTAGTTATTTATCAGGTATTGAAATGTACTGTGGGACTGAACATGGCAGAGAGACAGTGATAGGAGACAGGGGCGCAGTGCTGTACGTCTGGCCAAGATCAGGAGTAAGACTAAGACAAGGACGGGTGTTTTCCCGGTGCTGCTGTTGGCTGCGCGCAGGAGCAGGCTGCGCGGAGCGGGCGACGGCGGCGGCGGCAGCAGGCACACGGCACTATTGATTGGGCTCCACAGGCTGAGACCAGCCAATTCAGAGCACCAGTGAGCCGAGACCGATTGGGCCTCCTGAGTTACAAAATCCCACAGCTCTTCTTCTCTCATCTGCCAAAAAAAAAAAAGTGTATTTCTCATTCCCCAGGCAAATGTTTCTGAAGAGAAACTTTGAGATTTTGGGGTTGAAAAAGAACGAAGGAAGGCAAATATTATGTATGACTTTGCTTGAGTCACTGTCATGGTGATCGTGAAATCGCCCTCATTGTAATGGAGCCATTCAGAAGTTTAGCATGTTGCTGAGCAGCACAAATGAAGGCTGGCTTGATCATTTACGGCTCCATTTGTGTGCAAACATTCAGGTGACTGTTGGAAAACAAATGATTGCGAAACACTAATTATTTTTTTATATTAACAGTTCATCAAAGGACTTGTAATTTGTGTAATTTGAAGGGTTTGCTGGTGAGTGGTCTACTGAGAGCAGTGCTGGTTGTTCTAAAGTCTGACAGCTGCAGGAAGGAAGCACCTAGGATATCTCTCTTTCACACACTTGGGTTAAAGGGCAGAGGTAAAGGATAAATAGGCAGTCATTTGTGAACATGCAGCTAGAATGCTTTTATAATGCTATAATATGCCTGCATTGCGTTTTTAGCTTCTTCTACTGCCCACGTTTCCAAAAATCAAACAATGTAGCTTTAAAGACCAGTAGATGAAATGTTTAAACCGTTTCAAACTTAAGAATTTAGTTTTCACCTGCAAAAAATCTTATGCTTTTCAATGTTTCATCGTTCAGGTATGGTAAGATGCTGCCCTCGCTCCAAACCAGGCAGTTTTCAGCGGCCACAGGGCTGAGCCGCATGATGATCATCCTTGGGGCGATTGAACCGACCATTAAAGGCGAAAATGTCTCGGAGGACGTCATCCAGCGCCAGGTGAGGATGATGCACGCCCACACGCACACACATTTCCAATGACGTCCGCCCCAGAGGCGGTGACATTGATTGTTCAAAAGAAATAAAAACAAAAGGGCTGCAGAAATCTGCAGGTCAGGGGTGATTTAGAGCGTATAGAAGTGTTCAGGGAAGAAAGGTGCTGTCATCCCATAGATGTTGGAATTCATATAGTCTAAAGGAAAGACTTTGGCTCCGTTCCCCTGCTCTGACAATCCCTAATTAGAAACACTGAGGAAAAAGTGATACGTTTCAGGCAATTTAAATGCACTCCTCCCATCGGTGCCGTGCAGCCACAGGATGGTGCTAGTGTGAGAATAATCGCGTCTCCTCCTCAGCAGAGATACGAGTGGATGGTGATTGCGGGGAGCGTTTGTCTTCATATCGTGAGAGGCTGGTGAATTTGGCATGATATGACACCAGACAGTCATTTTAAAGTAAAATGAAAATTGAACCCTTTGCCGGCGCTGACGCGATGTTGCGGTTGCACTGTATCTCCTGATGCCTGCTATATTGTAAACTCACCCTTTTGACAGGTCATACACTTTGTGAGGAAAAGGCTGTTAATATAAACTACAAGCTTTTTTCATCGTGTATTGGAGATGAAGTTTTCCACAGGGGTGGCTTTTTTATTTTGCACGTGTCCGTACTCGGATCTGCTGTGAAAACACACCCGTACACACACACACACTCGGCGGTGACACTGCCTGTCACAAAGTCCTGTAGTCATGTTTTTTCTCTTCCCACTTGCTATGGAAAACATCTTAGACAGAGGAGTGGTAATGGATTCTGGTGATGAACAACAACCAATATCTGTGGCAACATGGGATAATGCTCTCTATAGACTGACACCTTATTATAGCAGGGAAACAAACACTCATGTTGGGTGCATCGGGGACATGGAGAGAGAGATTATTGCAGGAAAGCCAATTTAGTGGCTGTTTATTGCGTTTAAACCACGCAGCCTTGCTTAAAATTCGTGCATTTCTTTCTTTGGAGAAACAACTTCGACTTAAGTGACCCTCTGTGAACACTCAGTGACATTTTTAACATCCGTCGAGCATTAATTTTACTCTGCAGCCGGCTGTGTGATGCGATGACTCCTGCTCCGGGATGAATGCGAGCGCTTCGTTAAGGCTCCTTGTTCTCAGCTGCCAGCCACCCACGATTTGATGGCAGTGGTGATGAGGGACCTATTTCAGCTTTTCAAGTATTACAGTTGTTGCCAAGGAGATGAGGACATCATTGTGCTTAAATTCTCCAAGGACAGAGAAAGGTTTTGTAGACAGGCTAGTGAAGGTTATAACACGCACACACACACTCACAAGCTCGCCGGACTCAATAGAGCATGCAGTCCATTTCTCAAGGGCATGTTCTGTAACCACCGCTTAATTGAACTGGAGCAGAATTGTTTGCTGCTATGTTAGCGGCACCAAAGCTATCTGGTCTCATCGCACGCGGGTGACAGAGGCAGTTAAAGGGGGAGTTCGGCTCAATTTGAGAATTCACGTCTATTCTGGTGGCGCGGTGAACTTTCCCCGCCACGAGCTCGAGAACCAGAGAGCCAAGACTGAGATATTACAATGTCGACACATCAGTATTCTGTCTGGAGCGGCTTCGTTGAATGAGCCGGACACTGACTTCCCTGCATTCAAATGGGCTCACTGTAGTAAAAATCGTAGTTCATTTTTCCCATCTTTTCCATATTATCTTGGAAATGTGCATTTTGGATGGATCCAAGAAGTTGGACTATTATGTCTTTCTTGGCGTTTGGAAGATTCAATCATGTGATGACCATACTGTACAGTAAGTGCAGTCATAACAACAATCTGGAGGACTCGGTTGGTTGTAGAGAAACAAATTGCAAAACAGAGATGTCTTTTTTTTAGATTTTTTTTAAATGGCCCCAAAACTGTCAGAATGTGATGATACACAGTGGGAGTTGTGTGAAGTTAAGGGTGACTGTGTAAAAGGTTAATTAACATGCCTGCCCATAGACTTACTGAACAGATCTGTTACTGGAATTGCTCAACCCCCCCCCCCCAAAAAAAAAACAGAGGATGTGCTGTGAGGAGTCCTCTGAGGTCTGTTTTTGCTCTGATCTGGAAGAGGTTGAGGTTGAAATACATTTTATATTCTGTTGTGCTTTTTATTACAATGTGTGAGCTAAGTTTGTCTTGAATGTGCCAGTGTGTTTGATAAGACAGGAGAATGTAGATTACAATATATGTTTACATTCAACATACTTTGCTTAATGCTTACCATCACTGAATATTACTTTATATCTGATATCATGTATTTGACACATGTAGGCAATAGTGTGTATCGACCTGCTTTCTTTTTGTTTTCACATGCCTTTAAAGGTGATTATAAGACATCAGGTGTATTACATTTAAAAAAATAAAAAATAGTCATTCATTCATTTTAGCTGCTGTGACTGATTTCTTTTTTCTCTCTCTGTCTCTTATAGAAATATCTACTAAGTAACCCTGCCCACCAGAGCAGTGCTGTGGATGAGCATTACTTTTTGAATGAAAGTGCAGCTCAAGTAAGGTATGGGAGTAACACTTTTTTAATTTTTTCTGGATGGGTCTCCTGTTTGCATTGAATAACATTGAAATATTACACAAAGTGAATATTTACATTTGTTGCTGTTTTTAAAGGGATATCACAAAGTTTAAGCCCCTCTCCAGCAGGACGTCTGTGAGCGTTCTCACTGGCGATTCCTTTGACCAGCAAATACCAGAACACCTAAACCAGGTGAGAATGTTTCCTGTGGCTGCACAACTCTGTGATGGATTATTAACACTAGCGCAGTGACAGAACAATACTGTAGTAACAGTTGTGTAAAACCCATAATAAATCATCTTTTTCCTGCACCAGATGGTAGCTAAGCTTCAAAAGAAGTTTCTGGAGGAGTCCTACCCATCAGCCAGTCACATTCACATAAAAGGAGCAGACCGGCGAATGATCTACAAGAAGCCATCTGCCATCAGCCAGCACCTGAGGAAGCTAGTCAACCAGCGACAAGCCAAACAGCAGAGCGAGTGACCCATGGCCAACGTGTAACAGTACCCCAGACTTGGACAGAGTAATCATTGAATATGTTTTAAATATTCAATAAAATATTCAAGTTATCTTTTTACCTTTGCCTGCAGCAATCTGTAGAGATTGTCTACATGTCTTCTCAGGTTCATCAAGAAGTCAATTTTTGAGCATATTTTTTCACAGCTCTGCTTCTTTGGAAGCTTTTTAATTGAAAATAACTGGAGGGGATTCAATGTGATGAAATATTTGCTGTCTTAGATTCACAAAATCTTATCTTTCAAGTTGTTATTTCAGTCTCTTTACCTGATTGGCTGGTGTCAAAAATTAATACATTACTCCTTATCAATGTAAAGGCCACGCACGCCATTGCTCAACCTGATACTTTTTTATCTCTTTCAGTCCTGTCTTCATATTCTGCCATGTAATAGCCACAGGGAAAGGTACATTGGGTCCCACTGTCTCTGTTGCATCAGGTTCAGTCATTTGTTTCTTGCATATAATTGAGTTACATCAAAACCAGACGTCAACCTCTATTTTTGGACTTACATTGATTTGATTTATTTTTATAATTTGCGAACAGATGAGTCTGGCACGCAAAGCTAATTTTCCATTTTTGTAAATGCAGCTTTATGTGCTTTTGCTTCTATTCTTAACTGTATTACGCTCATTTCCGTGGCAAACATGAACTCTTTTGATGGGTATAATACGGTGTTGTGAAAGAAAGACCAGACAGCATTGGTTTATCCTGAGGATTTAAGTTTAATTATGACACCACATCAAAATAAAAATTTCCAACAGATCTGGAATTTAATTCCATCCATATACATGCATAGCAACAACGTTTTAAGAAACATGTTCTCCCATAATCAGGACATTGGAATGATCATTTTACATCAGTATCCCCACTGACCTCCCACCCATCTTGTTCATCAGCAATAAACGTAATTCTTGTACAACTTCTTTTTTTTCCCTATGGGGTTACAAATAATTATATGCACAGTCCCCATTTCATAATACTGCTTTCAGTAATGTTCCCTAATTTACAAAGTATTGCATTGAGAGCAAATTTCAAAAAGGGAGACCAAAGTGTATCATCAAACAGAAATACGAGTACTATACAAGAATGCTGCCATCCTCATGAAAACATCCACATCTGAGTTGAAGAAAAGAGACAGGGACAAACAGCCACATATGTATGCAAAGCCATGTGTATATGCCAAAATGTGAGATGCAGGGTTGTGCCTGGTTATCACCCCCAAATGGTGATTTTTAAGGCAAACAAGTCATTAGTAGCAATCTGCAAATGACATTTTGGGCATATACAGAAACTGGTACAGCAAATAAGAATACACAAGTGCCTCAGTAGCTATTTTTGTGTCTAAAATGCATCTCATTTTTGTATTGTCTATTGTTTCATTGAGCCTACATTACAGTGTAAACAATATGTGTGCTACACAAGAATGACTATACAATAACATTACAAACAACTCTGATATAAATTTCATTTTGAATTTAAATTAAGATCACTACTCCTATTAATACTGATTGTAAAATAAATTAATGTGAAAGTGGCACCAATATTATTCTTGATTCATTTTTCTTTTCTTTTTCTTTTTTAACCAATGGTTTTGCATTTTTAAGTCTTAAAACGATGAAGAAGAAGCTTCTCTTGATTGTCCACAAGCAGCGTTTAGCACTGCGTGATGCACTATTCCAGACACAACAGTGTACCAAAACAAAGGAGAAAAAAGGGGTAAAAGTTGGGGGGAAAAGGTGTGGGAGGGAGAAGAAGAACGTGTCTTATTCTTCTCAACTTATTTTACATGCTCTGCAGCATGTGATGAACAGTAAAACTTCTTATGGGTAATAAAGTTTGACAGGTTGTTGAACTGGATATCACAGAGGCGGCAGTACTTGCCACTTCCAGAGCCGTTCACGCCTTTGTTGGCTGTGGGTGCCGCCTCCTCACTTGGAGACTTGGAGGAGGGCGACATGTTCTCGTTGGAGTCAGCCTGGTTCTCGGTGGCCCACGTAGGTGAGGGATTGGGAGGTTGGCCGTCTGGCTGGGGCTGGTTCTCCTGCTGCGGTGGAGCTGTGCCTGAACGCTCCTCTGGCTTGTGCCCCCCATTGACGATGACCATGCCCCGGTTTTTGGGCAGAAGGGGAAGGGACTCCTTGCCAGGGTGGGGGCAGCCATTAGCAGCAGGCTGCTGGGCCTGGTCTCTGGTCGTTCCTGTCTCTCCTCCTGCGCCTCCTCCTCCCCCATTAATGCTCTGCTCCTGTTCGCTGGCCTCTCCCTGCATCATTGCACCCCCAGTCACATAATCGGTTGACTTTATCCCAAAATACGGCGATATTTGCTCAGGACCTTTCACCTTCTTTATTGCTCCGGGATAAAGGCAGTGGGGCAGAAACATATTCTTGTTCTCATCTTTTGATGGGATGAGTTGGGGCTCAGCAAAAGCCTTGAGTCCCGGCACAGGCCCCAGGTGAGGGGGGAACATGCCTCCATTCTGCACCATCACTTTCCCATTGCCATTCTTCTCGCATTTGCCTGGGCTCTTGTCATAGACATCATCAGGGTTGTTACTGCTGTCACTCTTCACATCTGGGAACATGGTCGACTCCAGGCTGCCAGTCTCATTGTGTTGCTGTTGTGGCTGTTGTTGTTGCTGAGCAGCAGCGGCGGCAGCAGCAGCAGCGGCGGCGGCGGCTGTTGCAGGGCAAAAGTTCTGTTTGTGCGCCAGGTAGTTCTCCACTTTGTTAAAACTTATCTTGCACACTGCACATTCGTGATAGTCCAACAGTCTTTTAGGGGAGCTACATGTCTTGTCAGGGACTGGCGAACACTTTTTGCTGAGATCAATGGGAGCGTCCAGCTCCTGCTGCTCCACTGTATTGCATTTAGGAGCCAGAATAGGTTTAGTTACAGTCAGAGAGGCCTCCAGGTGTTTGGGAACCATACCTGGAAATATGTCACAGCGGGGGTGGAAGCGGTCTGCTAGGCTCTCAACAGCTTCTTGGGATGTACACGGGTTCATAGGAGGAACCCCGAGGAAACCTGGCTGACCCATAGGGGGCCTCTGGTGGTCCTGGTCAGGGAGACACATCTCATACATCTTCCTGCGCTTGCGGGTCCTCATGGTTCTCTGCATTGAGGGTACCTTGTTGGTGGACATGCGTTTCATGGGTGGATCATGACGGGTGGCGCAGTAGTACTGCTTGTGGACCATGTAGGTCTCATGACGGCTGAAGGTGATATTGCAGGCATCGCAGGTTGTCTTGGTTGGGTCATTGTCACTTTCCACCAAACCCGTACTGGGGCTTTTTCCCTCCATCTGCTTGCCGTTCAGCCTCTCCTCAGCCCCAGTCGGGGTAGAGACCTTCTTCACCTGTCCTGGTAGATCCTTATCAGGCCCTTTAGCCCCAGCATTGATCATGTCCAAGACATTGGAGTTCAGACAGGCAGACTGCATGAGGTGGTTGTCGGCCTCTGTGGGGTGGCAGCCGGCCAACATGCTAACAGAACTGTGACCACTGTTGGGGCTCACCGCCTCTGGGACCTTATCTGAGAGGGCGGAGAAGTCCGGGGACTTTGCCATGTGTTGCCAGCGGCTGTTACAGTAGTGCTTTTTGTGGACCAAATAGTTGTCCAAGTTGCTGAAGGTGATATTGCATTCGAAACAGGTGGCCCCTTTGGGCATAAGAGGACTGTAGATGACAGGGGGGTAGCTGTTCCCTCCATGGCGAAGCCTCCGGTGAACTAGCTCTGACATTTTAGCCAGAATCTCAGAAGCCTGCGGGACTACTGAAATGTCTTGGGAGAAAGCAAACTGAGACAAGAAGGGGCCCATGGGAAATGTAGGCATGTTATGCTGCACAGGGGAGGAGGCCAGCCGGGGGCTGGAGGGCTCAGACTTGATCCTAGTGTATGAAAAACTGGCTTTGCTGCCTGGGTGGGCCTCTCCCTTCTGAACAGACAGCATGGGCTTCTTCTCAGCCTTGTCAGCCTCTCCGTCTGTGCTGGTCTCCTTATTGAGGGCCCCTTTGGGACTTCCCAGCAGAGCATCCTTCCTGTTGGCCAGCTCAGCGCGGGCCTGCTGCTGCTGCTGCTGGAGGCTTTCCTCAGGCCCCCTGGGGGAATGCTCGGTGCCGTCGCCTTCCCTGTGAAGTTTGCTGCCGTGCCCATGTAAGTCCTGATGCTGTAAGAGTTCCCTGTGGCTCTGGAAGCTGATATGGCAGTGATTGCATCTGAAGGCCGCCTGTGACAGGTGAGACATGATGTGATGCTGGAATGTAATAAGAGAATCTGCCGTGTAGTTACAGATTGTGCATTTCAAGCTGGTGCCAGGAGGGAGGCTCTCTTCCATTTTGACACCTGTGAAGGAGATAAAAGGGAGAAATGCTCAGAATCTCGCCTCCCACTTCTCCTTTAGAGTTAACTGTAGAAACCATCAAACGCTCATGCATTATGCCAAGCTTATTCCCATCCACTAGATTTTTTTTTTTTTGCTCAAGGATAAACTGTCAACTATGCTAGCTGACAGCAGGATATGTATATTTCTCAAAAGAAATGACAGCCATTTTTCCAAACCTGTTTAAAACTCTGTCCCTGTGTCAGTTTTTTTCTAAAACAGCACTTTTGACCTGCTTTCTTTGAAAAATTGATTGAAAGTAACCATCTTCAAGGGCTGTAATATATTTAAAAAAAAATTAAAATCTACTCTCTGTGCACCCTCCATGACATTGTCACTCACCACTGTGTGAGGTGCTCAAGTGCATTTCCAGGGCCCTGGCTCCGGAGAAGCTCTTGTTGCACTGTGGGAATGGGCAGATACTGGGCGTCTGGTGGGGGCCGCTGTCGTTTTCTTCCACGACTGTCTCTGGCTCCCTCTGTCGCCCGCTGCAATAGTACATCAGATGGGCCTGCAGGTTCCTCTCGCTCCGAAACCAGATTCCACACGCCTTGCAGGGGAAGATGTCCTCTGGAGGGACAAGGAAGGGGACAAAGGGGACAAGATATCAGGTTATATACAGTACTTTCAAATTTATGCTCAAGTATAAAGATAAAGAGCTTGCACACATGCATGCGCACATACTCCTCTTCTTCTACAGTTCTGACTCTCAAAGCCTGTGTTAAAAGGCTTTTCCACCAAATCCTCAGCTGCTGCATATCGCTGTGTTGCTACCACTGGGTTGGTGCCCTTTCTCAAGGGCAAACAAGAACACTGGACCATCTGCTTACAGAAGCCTCCCTGTTGAGCTGAACCCAGATAGCCCTCGCTAAGTAAACAAACACACTATTTGCATGAGGCGTGTATTTTGCAATTAACACGTTAGTTCGAGCCTCAGTGTGTTTATGTGAACCCAAAACTTGAAGGTCGATGGCTCTTATCTCCAGTGCAGAGACTCATCTGGGTTAATCTACGCCCGGCGGAGACGACGCTCCTTGTTAAGCAGGTGACTGAGTGCAGGCTGTGGACTGGTGTGTGTGTGTGTGTGTGTGTGTATGTGTAAGAGAAAGAGAGAGGGAGAGAGAGAGAGGGACAGGAAGGGAGGAAGAACAAGAGCATGCATGTGTGATTGTGCGGGTCTAAACAAAGGCACGTCTTGTTCCAGCTCCGTGTACGTGTGCTCTCGTCGGCGTGCGGACACTCACTGTTGACGATGGCAGTGGGCAGGATGGAAGCCATTGCGGCTTGCTGCGGCAGGAGCTGGATGCTGTCCAGCAGCCTGGCTGGGTACATGCCCTCGCTCAGAGACATGTGGTTCACCGCCTGCAGACGCGAGTCAAAGTCCACCGCAAACGCCACCAGCTCCTCGCCCTCCATCATGTTCTTGGTGGTGGTGCACCACAGTTGGCCACCTGGACAAAACAGAGATAGAGGAGACACTTAAACGCTTGCTGCGAGAGAAGTGAAAGCTTTGCTGCATGTACACATGAGTAATTCTCAACTTGAATGTCAGGGCATTATGCAATATAAGAAACTATATTTGTGTGCGCCTTGGATGGTGTGCAGAACATAGACTCAGTACTTCAGCGACACGTTGCATAACGGTGTGTAGTTGGACATGAAGTGAAAAGGGTGAATTGTTCAAGGAATAAAAATGTTTTTTAACTATATTCTGTAATTTCTGTGATTTAACACTCAGTTCACCAAAATAACAAAAGCATTATTTCCTTAACATTAAAAAATTTCAGGCACAACATGTCTTTGCAAAATCAGTGACAGCATTCCTACGAATAATGTAAACCGTTTTCATAGGGACTATTGTCTGTGTAGTTCCAATAAAAAGTGCTCACAGACGTGTCTATAGATCACACTGAGACACTGTTCCTGGAAAGACATGCTGCTTGTTAACGTTTAAAATCTCATTCTTCAATGCAATAAGCACTGCAACTGAAATTCCAGTCACCTCCATTGTTTTGGCATGGAGGGTCTCAAAGAGTATCTAACACCTCAACCGCACAGCGTAAGGTAAATACGAAAATATGTTTTTGTGATTTGGTTGAACAAACCCTTTAAAAAGATAATTTCTTTCTTTTTACTGTCAATCAAGTGTCTTTTTAGGCGGCTGGCGCTCATATCCAGAAGCAAGGCAAACCTCAGCTGGGGTAAACTGTAGCCTACAGTGCTGTTGTCAGCTAGAACACTGAGACAGGTCCTCCATATTATTAGATTGTTGTGTTTTGGGATTAAGCATTCCTCTGAAATCTTCTGAACATATTCATTAAGTCAGAGAAAGGGGGAGGGGGCAGGGGGAAGACAGGGGGGGGTAGAGGGAGAGAGAGTGAAGGTTTTAGCTTAGATAATATTTATCTCAGCACATGACAGGCTTTTCAGCTGCACTTCATTTTCCATTGAAGAGATTAAAGTTTTTAATATGACTATTTACAGAAATCTGGCTGGGGAGATAACAACAAACTATGATACGCTACTGCTAAATGGCAGAATTAGGACATTGTTTCTGAGGAAAGCTGGACAATTAATTAAAGCACGCTGTTAGCTTTCAAAGATGTGCAAACATACCGACGGAGTGTCAGGCTGAGAGGGGACATGTGATTTGAGCCCTGGCTGATGTGGAATAAAGAGAGTCCTGAGGAGAGGTGTGAAGGCAGGGGGACGCAGCTAGAAAGCCCCCGCACATGTGGAACGCTGATTACTCATGTTTACACAAAACCTATGAATCACCAGGTTTAAAACCGCCCTGTAGACACGGCGAAGGTGCTCCAGTAAGGCTCTGTATGGAAACAACCCACTTTTCGGTGGATTTATTAGAAATGGAAAACGAGCCGATGGAAACGGGGCCACTGTGGCTCTACGCCACTACGTCATGCATTATGTATAAATCATTGTTAAGTTTCTAGAATGAATTGCCCCATTATTTCAATTCAAAATTGAATATTTCAGATTTCACATCGCTGTTTTGATTAAAACCTTTCTAGCCCTTCCTATCTGCTGGTGAAGCACTGAAAATTAGACCAGCACAAACGTGTCAAAGGAGTGAAATAGTATTAAAATATGCTATCTTTCAAAGTCCCATTTGTGTGCAGGCTTCCTCCCCATCAGCGTGTGTGTGTATGGGTGGGTGTGTGTGTGCGCCTGCGTGAGCGTGTGCATGTCAGCGCCACTTTAAAGAGCAGTGCCTATCTGTCGGCCAATCTGCTGTGACGAGACACACACTTCAGGCCGCTCCACTTCATCGTTTTGATTCTGTCATACCACACACTGCCTGGAGAGGCCCTTTGAATTTTTATCTCCTAATTAAAATAACAAAACTCCTCTCCACTGTCTGCCCAAGTTACCATCAAGGTAGATACAAACTGCCACTGACAATGCCGGGGAATATATCGCAGTCATAGCCACAAAAGTTTCTCTCCTCTGAATGGATCTCTTAGTTCAGACGCGCTCAGCTTACAAAGAGAATTATGAACTAGGCCCTGTCGCTCAGATACAAATCAGTGTTTTTTTGGATCAATCCAAATCAAAGACACTGTATGCTCTCCTCAGCTGAAAATGAAGTAGATTATTTGGAGTCTGATGAAAATGTTTTACTGCATTTCCGACAGTGGAATATGCACTCAGATTGCATCCCTTCAGCCAAGAATGCTACAGATCCATCTGCTGCGTGTGAGAATGCTGGAAGTGAGTTTTAGGACTGCATGTCCCAGTTTTACTGAGCTGCACAAAACACTGAGGCAGCACTTGTTACAGTCACTCAACCAAGACAAGGTAGTGAGATACATGTGCTCTGGCTGCAGGATTAGGGTTTAAACTGCACTTACATTGTCATCAGAATTAGAAATCATGCTGTTTCTCTTAGATTTGTGACAGTTCTTGCTGCAGTTCTGTGTATTATGTGTCTATATTTGGACTGTTTTCTAAAATGCATCATGATCGCAGCTCTGTAGCTTCATACAGTAGCAGTGCGTACGCCGCATGCGAGATTCATTGTGCAGCCATAGCAAATTTGCACACAAACAAGTGCAAGTATGCATGCATACTTACAGCATGTATGTGCTAAACCACTGTGCAGAAACATGTCGTTTTCATGCGCATATGGAGATGCAAGGCAGAGAAAAGAGCACAGAGGCGTTAGACGGGCGACAGACAAAAACAATGCTCCATGAAGGAGCTCTGTCGGAAAATTCGTCACGGCTCTTTTCCTCCGACAGCCTTTTCACGGCAGGCGATTCAAATCGCAGAAACACAGGTGAGCCACCTATGACAATGGCGTGATCGGTATGAATGAGGGGGCGAGGGAAGAGAGGGGGAGGGAGGGGGTCAAGAGTTAGAGCGAAAGACCAAACCCGCGAGTCGAGAAACTGGGGAAAAGGCTGTGGAAAGTGCAGCTTGTGATTTGCACTTGTTTGCCTGCTAACTGTCTGCAGTGAGCTGCCTTTGTGCAGTGGCCAATGCAGTTGGAATGAAGGCTATTGTCTAAATCCTCCTGCAGAGCACCTGATAAAAGAATAAAGAACTATGACATATTCTAAAAACAATGGAGGAATTAAGGGGAGACAATAGGCCAGCTGCCTCATTAAAACAATCAAAAACGGCATCCTGTACGTAGTCCAGATAATTAAAAACCACTGCTTCCTACAGTCTCTCAATACCATATCCACCAGCTCACTGAGGCCCTGAGACTATGGCTGGCTAAATGCCCTCTTCGCTCTCTTCCCTTTGATTAATGCTTTATTTGAACATGCAGTTGAAGATGAACATATGAAGGAATTCATGAAACAAAATTATAATGCAAACCCTTTCCCCCCTATAAGTACTTATAAACTAATCAAATGTCTCAGGATGAATCGCTGGGACTCAGGGCGTGTGTCCCCTCCCCTTTGCCTAAAGCCCCCGAGAGATTTCAAAGTGCAGGCATCACAGGACATTTTTTAATTTTCTCACTTTAAATGACTTTATAAGAAAACGGATGTGTACAGTATCTGTATATGTACGGGGGAGGCAGGGAGAATAGAGTGTGAGATACTTGAGCAGGAATAATTTTTTCTCCCCCCCACCCCCCACACTCCCCTGCTCCCTGCGAACGGCTACCACCACCATATCTTAATGAAGCCGCAAACAAATCTCTCATGCCTCGTGCAAAAGCTGAGAGACAACAAAGCAGCAGAAATAACAGAAGGGCCCGGATAATTAAACTGGCCTGAAGACAGGTATTCAAATGTTGGTGTGTAAACAGCACAACTCTTTAATAGTTTAGCTGTAAAATGCGTAGTTAAGCACATCAGCACTTGCCTCTCCCATCTGTCCAAACACATTACCGTTGCAGAGGCCATTACAGCACTGGAGTACAGTCCCACTGCACCACAGCCACATATTATGGGAGGGGTTGAATGGGGCTTCTGGGAAAACTAGCAGCGGCCCATTGGCATTACCTGAATGCATTGCGGAGGTCGCGTGTCATAGAGCATCACGGTGCCCACCTTGGGCAGAGAGGTTTTTGCAAACGAGGTCTGTTCCTGTGCTCTCGCCCAGGCGTGGACGACCACTTTAGACATTTTAAAGATTCAGCGCGTGCTTCGGATTTTCTTTGTCTAGGGCTTCTGTTGATTTGTTCTCTTTTCCTTGCTTTGACTATTCTGGCCCTTAAAAGTTCTCGTCTCTGTCTATTGGCCACGCGCTAACTGCTGGTCTTAATTGTGAAGTGAGGCCAGCGGTGCCTGGAGCCACAGAGAGGGTTGTAATTAAAGACCTCTACTCTTCTTGTCTTCAAATCAGCTCCAACTCCTCCTGGTCAAATGGGAACGAGCTCCTCGCACCTACGAATATCAAGTAGCTGCATGTCGTTAGCCACCACTTCTTTATTTAACAAAGCTTTATCACGGGGAGGAGGAAATGACACGCACGCACAAAAACAACTTGCAGTCAACTTCCTCCGGGGTCTTGTGAAAATATTTATCGCAAATCGCCGGATGAATAATATCTGTATCTGCACCTGACAGCAGACAGTGCCGCGACAAACGCTAAACAAATCCTCCTCATGAATACTGGTAAATATTTGGACTGTTTCTGGATCATCAGAGTCGAACACATTAGGATGACTCATGGCTGTCAAGCCCGCTGTCACAATCCCTGGCCGGAGCACGAGAGCAGCAGAAAGGAAAACGCTGAGTTAGACCCGAGCGGGAACATCATTCACAGGGTCAAACAAGCTTACTATTATTGACGGTACACTAAACTAGAATTAGCTGACTCTACTATTATTTCACTAAGGCACTGACACAGATTGACTCTCTCCCTCTCTATCTCTCCTTCACTCTCCTCCAGCCGCCTCCTTCTCCATGTTTCGTCTCGGCCACTAGGAGGCACTCTTCTCATGCTCAAGCCGCGGCCGGTGGGTGTTTTTGCTGTGATGATGCAGAGGCGCCTCAGACATGGCAGAGGAGCGTAGACTGCCAGTCTGCCTATACGTCCTCGCAGGTAGGTGCTAAAGATCTTACTCTCCTGAGAAATGTATTCGGATCAAAAAGGCATTCTTCTGACCTTATTTTCGCTCGCTCCCCGCCTGGAAATTAGGCGGTGAAAGCTTAAATGCGGGACTAAAAATGTTCTAAGATTTTTCTTTTTTTTTCTTTCTCATGTTTAATAATCTTTTGTCTGTTGTCGCTGCATTTCTGTTATGCCAGTAATCAAGCATGCCAGAATGCCTCCGTCACTTTTTAACACATCTCGTGTTCTACTTCTAAAAATTTCAAAATTGTAGCAGGGGGAAAAAAAAACCCAACCAAAAACAACAATCTCTTATTTTCCAAGGAAATAAATACTGTTCAGCAAATATGTGTTTACAGAGCCCTGACTTGCCTTGTCTTGTCTGACACCCCAAACCCCCAGATTTACCTCCTTCTGCACTACAGCGTCCAGACTAATTTTAGCATCAAGTGTTTTTGCAGATATAGCCAGTACCGAGAGCTCATGGATGGCCTCGAGCGAATGGCACGCGGGTCAGAATCCACAAATTAAAAAGTCCTCCCAGGGGAGCCTCATACACGCCGCTCTCTCAATAGTATACATTCACAGGCAACAAAGACATAAAAGCAGCGCAGCACACCGAACAATGTCATTCAGCACACATTTGTGAATTGTTTGAACATCAGAAAAACAGTTGGGGGAAGAAAAAAAAAATCTAGAAATGATGTGATTCAGCAAATGTTTTACTGAGTAAAAAATTAAATGTTTCACTTTGAAATGAAAAGAGTTTCTCAGGCTGGTCTCTGGAGATTCATGTAGCTTTTTCAATATAGAGAGATAGATACTGGCAG
>JBCAUF010000343.1:6267221-6285105 GCA_038406115.1 Haemulon aurolineatum
ACACACACACACACACACACACAATAACACACAAACACACAGAGGAAGAAACAGGGAGACCATTGAAATTCATCTCACAGCCTGAATTTACTTAACTGCGGGTCTGTGCGCGGTGATAAACGGAGTGATGATCCGGCAACACGTCTTTATCCATGCTTTGCTTTAATTAACGGCGGCTTGTTTGTTGAAAAGATGATTAATATGCCAATGAAAATTGCATAATTGAATACCACAACACCCGCACAATCAGGGAGGAACATGCCATTTTTTATTAACTTTTTATTATCATTATTATTACTATTATTTGGTATTTTAATTCACTTGACAAGCGGGCCCCACCCCCCACCAACCCCTAAACAGAAAAAAAAGAAGGAGGTGGAATTGGTGTGACCAGCGGGCCAAGCTGGGCCCAGCTGTTCATCACCAATGAGAAGCCTTCACAGGCGGGGGGGCACTGTTCTGATATCAATACCTATCAGTGTGAGGGCTGCACATGGGTGTGTGTGGGTGGGAGAGAAAGAGTAGGGGGGCAGGGGGGGTTTTGGGAGAAATATGGCTTGGATGGGACTGCATGCATTCCGATGGCCAAATAATAACGCGAGGACGAACCCAATGAAAGTAAAACAGTCATGCATATGAAACTAAGCACTATCTGGAACGCTTGTATCCAGATTTTGCAAAAAAGAAGAAGGAAAAAAAAAAGGCTTACAAATTCATGCATGAAAAAGAACTACAAGCCAAAGTCTCTCAAATATACTCTGTAGTTTTATTTAAAAAAGGCCAAAAGAAATGAAAATTTCCACATGCGAGCAAGTTTCAGTTGAGCAATCCAGAGTTTACCCAGCTTTATATCCCCTAGCACCGCTTGCACGAGTGTCTCCATGTTAATGCTAAATACACACATCAAATATTCAACCAATTACAATGATACCTCTTAGAAAAACGTGTGCAGCTACAGCGCCTGGGAGGGTAAGCATTGCAGAACAAACATATTCAGAGAGCTAAAGAAAGACGCGATGGGTGTCAAGTCCCCGGGGGCAGAAACACCACCACCAGCCGCGCTTTAAGTCAGCCTCACATTTTCGCAGCGGCTCTCGTTTTCTTTCCGAATTCTTTGGACTTGCTCACGAGAAATAGTAATCACGGTGAAAAGACGGCTTTGTGAGTGGACACAAATTCTGCTGAAATGCGGACAAAATGGCTTGGTGAGTGAATTATCTTATTAGGGGCATTCTCAGTGTGCCACATCCTACGTATCCGCACAAAACTAGAGCTGAATATAGTGACATCTTCCTCAGATGATAAGAACAGTGATTGCATTTTGCCCTATTTTAGATTATATAACTAACAACCATGAAGTTCCTTCATAAAGCCTCTTAGTATAGCGGATCAGTGACTAAATTTGCATCAAGGCGATGCAGCATAGGAGTACAGTGATTTGTCTAATCTCTTGTTGCATATTTCATCATTATAATCACACATTGTGAATTTATGAAAGAATGTATGTGTGTGTGTGGCGGTGGCAGTGGCGGTGGGGGAGGGTGTTGTCTCTGCACACAGGTGATACATGCAGCATAGCATAAAGCCTTCATCAGCAATCTCTTAAGGAATAAATGTGTTTGGGAAAAAAAAAAGGCGGACAATGTTTACACATAGCACTTTGATTGCAATTTAATTTTACATCACTCAGGGCCCAGAACGCACTGAGAAGCTGATGATGGACTTTCATCATCAGTATCAGCAATCTCTGTGTCATTCATGTTTTGTGAGACTTGTCTGAAGACTTTGAATAAACCCCTGGAGGAGCGAGATAAAACCTTCCTTTTCTGAGAGAGAATTGCCATGATGCACGTCCAAATTTCTTGATTACAAGACGAAGTGGGGGGGAGAAAAAAAAAATAAAACCTTGAATGAAAGCCTGCGCTGAAAGTTTTCAGTTTGCTGATATAACAGTCAAGTGTGTCTATAAGTCTACTTAAAACGCTTAGGTATCAGTGGAGACAGCTGCGACACCCTCGTCTTATGATTCTGTCGAGACAGTACACTATCAAACCTTTCATACCGTTCCCAAGCTACATTTCCGGTGACAAAAGCTTTGCGAAAGCCTCCTGAAGGATTCATCTATATCCTAATATTTCCAATCCAATTTAACTGGAGCAGCCGGAGTGGTCTGAGCACTAGTTTACCAATCTTTGCTTTCCAAGACTCTGTGTGCTGAAGGCTTGAGGGGTTCAATCAATGGCGCTTTGATCTCGGCTGGAACCATAATTATTTAACATTGTTACAAGGATTTCTCTAATCCATCCTACCATTAAATCCCTTTTACACCCTCATCTTCTGCAGCCTAATCTGCATCTGGGTGCTCCGTTTGTCTCTCTCCCTCATTTCGGCTCGCCCCTCCTTCCTTGACGACACCCTGACTTTATAATGGACTTGGGTGCTGAGTTAGAAAATGCCTTGTTTACTGAGAGCAACCTGACTGAACCGTGCTCAAATGGACTGTCGCTGTGCGAGAATTTAGAAGTTTTTTCGCTCTATTTGTGCCAGAGTTTGGGTCAGTTTACTTTTGGTTCAGCTGAGGCCAAATGGTCAAAAGCTTCTGCGACTAAAACGCTAAATTATGAACTGTTGATTACATATAGCAGATGTGAGGGCGAACTGAAACGCCTCAACTGAGACCCCATAACCCTCCACCCTTGTTTTAACCTTTTCCTGTTTTTTTTTCCTCTAAAACAAGAAGTTTCTTTTGATGAACTGAGGAAATTTCAAAGTTCAGGTGACTGACGCCCTAAAGGTTGAATCCCATCTGTTTATGTTGGTGATCACTTTGACTCCGAACAAAAAGGGCCCACTGTCCTTTTGCAAATATTTGCGTGTCTGTGTTTCACCACGATATAAATAGCAGCACGGGCAACCGCAAACATTTGTCGAGGCACCTGCCACAGTATCGTGGCCATCTGGTCCTCCAATTCTCCTAGCATGACATATGTGCATTAAACCTGAAATGGCTATTGTTTTTTTTTTCCCCCCTTTGGAGAGTGGCAGAAGACAGATCAGCCGCAGACCCTTCTGGGTTGGCTGGAGTCAAAAATGAGACTCGAGAGTTTTTACATCTGAGTGAAGCTGCGTTTTCAGCATGTGCATGTTTGATGTCTTGAAAGGGGAAGGAAGGGGGTGGATGAAAATGGATATCATTTTAAAGGTGGTGGTGGTGGTGGGGGGCAGAGGGGGGTTAGGGGGGTCTTTTCGCTCGCGCTCCGTCTGTGTCTGACCGTCAGGTAGATTCTCAGATGGCCACTCCTTCGGCTGACCCCTGCCTTGCCCTGGCCGGTGCCCAGCTGGCACCAGGAGCTGAGCAAGCCGGCCGTCAGGCACAGCCAAGAGAAGAGATTTGTGGACAAGGTGATCACATGGCTTCTGTTACCTTTCTGTGGCACTCATCCCCTCCTTCTGTATCTCCTTTGCTGTGTGCCTTATTTTACCTGCCTTTGCTACAATATCTTAGATCCTGAAGCCACCACCGTGTGCAATGCAAAGGCTGCAGTTACTTGGCAATTCGTCAAGGATTTAGAAAGTTAACATTTTAGCAGCAAACTGACAGCTACAGTAGTACAGTAGGTTTACAAAACATTCACTGTGCTTTTATTATTATTTTATTACTGATATTAATTTTTGTATCTTAAATACCAAAACAAAGATTAATCTAAATATCAGTAATTCTTCCATGTTGGTTTATATCTAATCTGAACTACATTGTCTCTAATGTTTCATGTGTTGAAGGGGCTCCCCAGTAACTCAATGTTGGACTTCCATGTAGTTAGAGGACTTACATGAAACAGACACAAAAAAAATGGTGAAAATTAAAGCAGCAGATCACGCGATATCCTGACTTTTAGCATCAAGTAGGCCAAGCCCCCAAAACACTAGATCCTACATTTCCCATAATGCAAATAAATTACATCTCTGGTCAGCTCATGTCTTTGTATTATGGGCTTTCTGATTGATATTTGAAGTCTCCACGTAGAAATAACCCTGTGACCTCATTGTCATCATCATCATCATTATTATTGGATGCCCCTTTAATAAGGGACACCTTTCCTCTGCAAAGATGCAAAGACAAACGGTCCAGATGTATTGTATTCTGTGTGTATATTTCTAAAGACTTGATTAGCCACAGCCCCTAACTGATACTGTTACTAATACATACATTTCATGCAGAGTATATTCATGTGTACATGCCACATTACAATGAATGAAATGTAATGGCTTTACAACCAGTATACTGTTCACTGTTTGGAGATATAATATGAATGTGAAAAATATATGAATTCTGTAGTTAAAGGCCAGTAGACCTCTACTCCTGTTGAAGATATTCATTATTTCATAGGAGTTTTATAGGAGTCGATTAATGTATGTATGACTAAATAACACAGTGAAACTAATGGCAATCTACAGGCTTAACACTTTTAGCAGAAATGACAGTGATCACAATTACAGCGCTCTTAACGAACCCTGGATTTTCACGACTTTCATGAGGGGGTGTAGTTTACATGAGCAAGCCTTTAGATAAGGCTGAGAACAAGTTCATTAGCAGAGTTAGCTAGCTAACGCACACCATTCCCAATTAGCCTAGAGGAGAGCGAGTGGGAGAAAATGAGAGAGACAGAGTCAGATTCCTATCGCCGCCAGTCCATGAAAATGAATAGAATAGCATGACACGCTATCTCCCGAATCAGCGGCTGATTGCGAAACATCCGTGACGAGAAATGAACACGAGACAGAAGATCAGTGTGCAGATTTGCTTAAGGACATACTTGTAGAGACGAGGGGAGAGAAAGGGAACTCGCTGGGTGTTCCACATCACAGACCCGGCACGCTGAACAGCACAGAAGAGGCAGCTATCAGATTAATAGTGAGTCATTCTGTGCGCTTCCAGACAGAGAGACAATCAGAGAACAGGGGGGGCAATCGTGGACAGCACTTGACATGAGTTACTAAAGTGGAGATGAAACGCAGGGACAAAAAAAAAAGTTCAATTAAAGGATGTAGATTGTAAAGGCTTTTGTTGTTACTCAGCAAAAGGGAAACGGTATGGAGGTGCTTCAATAGAATCACCAAAGCAGGTGGGCATGTTCCGAGTTAGCCCACCTCATTAAAAGGCTTCACTCTCTTTTTATGTAACGGCCATTACACATCCTATTCAGATGCACACGCGCGGTGATTAAAAATTATCTGTTGGTGATCATAATCACACCTGCTTAAACTTAAGCCAAAGAATAACAAAGAACTTTTGAATGCTCAACTATCTGAACATTTACAAAGAGATTAAAGGGTAGACAGTCTCAAACTAAATAAATTTGCTTTTAATCGCTTCCAACAGGAAGTCATGTCATTTCAAATGTTCCTATCTGATTGTCTGATTCCCCTCTTTATTCAAATTATAACATGCCCATCTGACTTTTCCGGCACAATGGGAAAAATTAAAAAGGGAAATGACCTTTCATGGCAGCCATGATGGGAGAGTGAATGGCATTATTATGCACCAAGATTAATTTCTGCCCACTCTGTGCTGCCCATTGAGAAAACAGAGGGGCACGACTACCCCAGCATAAGTCACTGACTAATTAGTTGGTATATCACACAGATGTCAAGTTACAGTAGTGTTAGCATGTAGATCACAGTTTATTCTTTGATAAACCTGGCTCGTGTGTACACAGGATATACTGTATATAAAGGACTGTTTCTTTAAGTTGGATGCAGCCATGTGCTGAGTGCCATTTTTCAGTTTGTAATACAGCAGAGATTAGGCCACAGTGCTGAAGTCTTCAAACTGGATGTGACTTGATAACTCGGAACCACTCAGGCTGCGGTTTAGTAAAACATGAAATGGGCATCATGTCTCACATCACCTCCTCTGCAGTCCAGCCCTCCTCACTGTATGCAAGAGACACTTTCCTCCCATAAAACTCCAGTCTCCCTCCTCTCCTCCCGCTCGCCTGTCCAGCAGTGTGTTTCTGAGCCTCTAATTCTCATTCTGATGGCTAAGTAGAAGGAGGAAGGATAATTACAGTCAGTCATACATCTAGTCATGCTACATCCATCCCTCCTTTTCAAAGCAGTATTTTTAAGCTCAGCATTTTCTCGCCCCAAAAGGGCCTTTTTCCGCATGTGATGCCTTCTTTTTGTCATGGCCCCCATAGTTCTGAGCTGACCCCCTCAGCCCTGTCTCCTGACTGATCACAGTGATGGTTTATTACTGTCGTCCCAGCGTTCTTATCTTTAGCCAGCAATGCTCATTTCCTTCCCCAGATTTAAATGCAAATGTGAAATTTAATGATAAATGCATTATCTGATAGGTGCGATAACACTGATTCACTGTCAGTATAAAATACACACCCCGGGGGGCTTCGAGCTAGCAAGCACAACTTGCCCAAATCCACTTTTTTTCTCCCTCTCTCCCTCTCTCTCACTTCCTCTCTTCTCTCTCTCTCTCCCTCTCCCTCCCTCTCTCTCTCGCTCTCTTTTCTTCTTTTTTTACAAACGCATGTACCTGCAATAAATTCTTGAGGTCATTTTATGCATTAAAAGGAATCATATTTTGTGTGTTCAGCAGTGTGGGTGCAGGCTATTGCTGAGCAGTAATTGCTGTGCGACTATCTTGTTCAATGTATTATCCATCACTTTGATGAAGTTACTTTTAGTAAAAGGGCAAAACAAGATAGAAAAATGTGTTGTAAACTCTTCAAAAAGGCTTCATCTGCATTGCATTATGGGTTCCTTTAAAAAAGAAACGACAGACCTGCTTTTTCGTGCGAGCAATTGTTGGTAATTGAATGCACTGTTCACTGAGTGGTGGGTGTACATTCGGTTAAAGTGGCTTGTTATATAGCATGCAGACTTCTGACTCATTTGTCCATCTGCTGTTGCTATACGAGACGTGGTGCTTTGTTACTTTGAAGTGTCTGTTCAAAGCCAATACCTTACCTCCAACTATGCAACATGCATTGCAGTTCAGTTACAATAACTTTGTCAGATGGCACCAAGAAGCTTTCTAGGAAAGCGTTATGAAGACTTTTCTTACTTGGACCATCCCATTCGTCTGGACCCACGGCGGGATGCCTGGTCTTCTCGCCCTGCCCGTCCATCTCCGACTCTCCTGCTTCTCGGTTGCCATCTTCCTCTCCTGCAAGGCAGAAAAAGATTAAGTCCCATAAAGCATGCGAGACACAAAGTGAGCAGCACTCAATCCAAATTTAATGCTCAGACACCTAATTTAATTAATCACTGCATTATGGACTGTGCTGCCCTTCCAAAGGGCACATTCTCAGGACTTTGGATATCATCCCAGAAAAAAAAAAAATAATCATGTAGTCCTATAACTCCTTCCTGTAATATTTGAGCATGTCACACATCTGAAGTCATTTGAGTCATTGTCATTGTGTGCGACTGTGTGTTTTTGTGTATACATAGTTCTGTCTATGCACATTTGCTGTGAGCTCACCGGGTCCAGCTGCAAACTTTTATGTAAAAGGAGTTCCCATGAGGGCTTGCAGGAACAGGAGGAAGCCCCATGGAACAGGAAGGAAAGCAATGTGTGGGAGAGAGGTGGCTATTTATTACTGTTTGATCTATTGTGGAGCGAGCTAGAATGTGTGTTATAGGATGTAGGGCTGATTTACAGTCTCGGGGCTCGCACAGACCATGCTAAGGGATATTTGGGTATCTCTCTCCAAGGTGTAAGCACTTAAAGACCTTGTTAAAGAGACTCCGCCTCTGAGCGCGCAGCGGTAACACTGACGGGAGCTCTCGTTGAGCGCTTTTAGATGCACTTACAGTATAAAAAAAAAAAAAAAAATCTATTTTTGCATGTCTACAGTAAGCACAGTTTGTACTCAAAGTTTATAGGCACATAAATCAGTGCTTAGTAGGTGCCCCTAGTGTGGTGCTCCGAATAAATCCAATGTGGCTGACACAGTGGTTGCACTGTGTCTCTCCAAACTCGGGTAAGTATGAGCAAACCTGCTTGGGGCATGTAGTGGTAGTTAATAGTTTGTGGAGGAACATTTCTCTCACTTTTGTCGCCATATCGTTTTCATCCCTTTGATGTTTTAAACCCAATAGTGAGCGGTCAAGGACAGGCCTGGATTACTACAATGGATTACTACACTTCATACAATCAACAAGGGGGAAAAAAAGGATGGATGTGTAGATTTGAATGTGAATATATTAGGATGACAAAGACAATGTATCGTTAAGATGTGGCCCACACAGCGCATAATAAAAATCTATCACCAGACACGACAGGACATACATACATGTTGTTGTCATGCGGTTGTTTACCACATCTGTATCTGATTTTTCCCCCCAGAGCCTCCAAAAAGCATTTCAGAGTGTTACTTATCACACTTCCAGTGACAACTGCCACGGGACACACACTACTTCACTCCAGCGCCGTCCGTCCCCAGTTAGGTTAATCTCCAGATCAAGCACACACACCATGCTTGTTTAGCTTTTTTTTTTTTTTCTTGACGTGGCTCACTTCAAAGACGGTAGCAAACATTGCCAAAAGGATGTCAGCTCTCTGCTTCACATTAAAAGAGGAGATGTATATAGGAAGAAAATACTGATACTGAAGGGAAGTCTGCAGAAATGTCCTACTTACAGTACATGAGGTCATTATGACCCAGTTTTGCTTATGCAAGTGTCTGCTTGGGCTGGCGATTTCTCCCCCCTTCCTCCTTCTCCCAGTATATTATCAGGGAGCCCACTCAACTAAATTCCCCCACTATTTATTGTTGGGCCTGGAGAACCTCTTTAGCATACTAGGCTCGTATTATGACGAGGATAACAAAGGCGTATATCAACAGTTCCTTCCAATGGAGCGGAGTTTAAAAAAAGCTGGCGAGATAACATTAAAGGCACTACCTTGATCTCAGGCGAACATGTTAAGCCCTGTAACGAAACGTATTGGAAGTGTTTAATTACAGCCCGGGAAATGAAGCTACAAGATGATTCCTTAATTAAGCAGTGATTAAGGATTTTCTGCCTTCTATCTAACACAGTTTGCAATGCATTTTAAACACAATCGCCCAGGCAACCTCACAGGGAACAATGTCACAGGGCTTTGATGAAGTTTCCTGCACAAATGTCACTAGTAAAAAGCAGGGCAGAGGAAGAAGTGCTGGAGCAGCACTCCTTTGCTTACAGTACGGTTTGATAAAACCTGGAATACAGGCGGCTATGGAGACCCATTTTTATGGTTTTAAACGACGTAGGGATTTTGACCTTTCTAATATAGAAATAGATTGGCTTCATTCACAGAGGTCTACTACAAGTAATAGAGACTCTGCCTTGTTTCATCGTTTGAATTGAAACCCTCTGCTGTCTTATCAAGGGAGACAGATTGTCAATGATCACCCTCTACATTATCACCTCGATCGTAATTTACATCTGGCGTAGGTTCCTTTCGCTGCGCAATCAAATGGAGATACTTAATGTTGAGTGAGAAAGGGCTGAGCAGAACAGAAGGGAAGGGGAGGGCTGGGGAGGCGAGGCGGCCTGCTGGGCGCAGGGTTGGCGGGCATGCAAGAGGAGCCAGTGAGCTGTTAAAATCAGCCCTATCGCTGCTCTATCAAAGGACAGCTCTCTCGCCAAATCGCAGTCACACGCAGCGTGCTATGCATTCAGGTCAATAAGCTTATAGGCGATTTACACACACAATTCCTGGAGCAAGGTAGCAACAAAGTCATATTGGCTTTTTCTCTCCCTTTTAGCATTGTCTCTGCCAAGGAAGCCCTTGAAAATGTCAATCTCTCGTGTGCGACTTTAAGGAGCTCAGAGCGCTCTAATCCTGACCACTGAGTCTAGAGACAGGTCGCAATTTCTGCAAAATGGAGTATAAGTATTTTTAAGTCTTCATATGGGATTGCACAGTTCTATATGTTACTGAATTCTAGGCTCAATGACTTGAACCCACTGCCACTTTTCTAAACCCCATCACAATCTTGCTAGTGTTGGAGCTCGGCAATGATTTTCAGAATGTAATATTAGGAGGGGATGCCCGCTATCCCCCAGCAGTGGTAGTGCTAGTCAGTTGATATTGCATATTTGGTTGTTGATGCAGATTATGCGGCAACAGATAAAGTCAATTCCAGGAAGCAACCTCTTTCACCAAAGTCAAGCATAGCTGTAAGACTTCTCTGCTATCTGAAAAATAGGTTTGAATTGCATGCAATTTGTGGCAGGCAGAGCACTCCAATGGAGGGAGGCTATTAGTGAAATGCCTTGCCACTGTCTCTTTAAATGCCAATAAATTCCCATCATTACAGAATCTGGCAGTTTTCCTCCCTGTCTGCAGCCTGGGTCTTTATCTCGCTCTGCCTCAGTCTCTGAGCATGTAGATCTGGCCCAGTTAGATTGTCATACTTAACAAACATTAATGATTAATTTCCTCCACTGAGTCAAATGGGGCTAAAGGGATGACTCGATTCATCTTATCGCACCACAAATTAGCATTTCCCCATATTCTCCAGCATCAACTGTGCATTAAAATTCCACATTTGCCATTCTGGGCACTGGCAGCTGTGGCGAAAGTGCCAAGGAGATCTTCCTCCTGTGTTGCTGGAGATCCTGATTACTTCTGTGTTACACAAAGAGTGCAATAATTAATTCTGCCACTTTCTGTTTGTCACTGTACGTCTCTGACCGCTGCAAGTCAAATTACTCACTGAGAGGTTATTTGAAGGGTCAAGGTGGGTTTGTTATTTGCTGTGTTGAGTCGTGCGTATGCAGTCTTGAGCGCTCACTCTTTACTTCCACCGTGATAAAGTGCTCCTGCGCGCATTATGATTTCCGTAATTTGAAGAGAAAGCTGCAGAGGAGTGCTAAATGTTCACATTTAGCTGTGCTTGATGTATCTTGACACGTAAACACTCACAGCAGCATCAGGATCAAGTGGTTTGAGCTTGGAAAAAAAAAAATCGTGTAATGTGACTGCACAAAAAAAGGTGTTTCACATTGAGGAAATGAGACACATGAAATGACATGTAAATTTACTGTCAGAGTTAACTAAGGAAGTCATTTGTCATCACACAACACTTGGAACGCACAAAGGGAACAGCTTGTGGCAACACCCTGTGCTGAACTTCACAGATAGCCAACAATAAAAGAGGGGGTAAAACAGCAAGGTGAAATTTCACAATTTCAGTAAAAAAGATGCCACTCAGTGTATATAAAAGAGGTATCTTTCTTACAATTATGGAGCCAGGTGTGTCAATAGAGTATAAATCTTTGCCTTGGAGTGTTCAACTGTGAGCTGTTCACAAGCAGAGCGCCATAAATGTGAAACCGACCGAGCAGGAGAAGTTGTTTGAGGTAAGGTTCTGTTTTAATCGCGCGAAAAAGCCAAGGTTATTTTTTTTAGATGTGTGGCTTTTCTTTTCTTTTCTTTTTTTTTTGTTCTCACAGAGCTCTCAATAGGTGGACAGAGCCACACTAATTCATGCACATTAAAACAGTGCTCCTTCTCTCTGGGGCTCTATCTACCAGGCAGCTTCATTTCACACCCATGTGCGAATGAATGTCACTGACAAGGGACTCTTCATACATTTAATGCTCAGCGATGCTACATCTGTAACTGTTATAATTCAGGCCTACACATTTTCCTTAATTATTGATAAAATTCATAAGTGGTTTCTAATCGTCTGAATGGTCCCAAGAGGCAGTGGTGGAAGGAGTTAGATCCTGTAACACGCAAAAATATCTATTATGCAGAATGGACACGTTCAAACAGTTGTATTCTTATATAGTTATTACTGATGCATTTGCATGTAAGCAGCATGTTGTAATTCGTCAATATGAGTCATAATTTAACTACATAATGTGCAAGTGGGTAGTTACCCTGAGAATCCCTCTTGTTGTTGTTGAACTGGTCACAACCCATAGACATACGCAGCTATTCAAGTGCAGAGCAGGTAATAGTTTGTGTTGAGGATCACAAGGCTAAAGGTTAAGAAACGCTCATATAGATAATGCAGCTGGGCCTTTGGAGGAAAATGTTTTGGGAAATCCTTTTTTTCTGAAAACATTTATTACACTCACTGTTCAGCATCAGCGGGATTTCACATTTATGTTGTAAAGGCCAACAGGCCCCTGTATGTGACCAACCGCAACCAAATACCATTGGGAGCCTCGACACCATTAACTAAACAGGTTATGGAGTCAACCATCACCCAATTTAGAGGGTCCCAAGGCTCAGACCAAGATGGGACGTCAAGGTGCTCCATGCACTTATCTGGGGAGTCCCTTTTCTGCAAGGGTAAGGCAAATGACTGAGTCTTTGGTGGCATTCAACTTCTTGACCTTTGCGCCTTTAAGCGGCTTTGCTACTTCACCGCACTCTGATCAAAGTTAATAAGTGCTTCATATGTTAATGAAAATTGGTACTCCTCTTTGTGTTCCTACAGCTTTTTAATACCTATTATAGACTGAAACTTTTAATGGAGGTTTTAGGTCCCCCTGACAAGCCCATTTCAGAGAGTGACTACACAGATACAAGGCTAAGCTAAGACCAGAGAGTCACTGCTCAGTGGAGGAACCTTACACGGGAGACCTTATTCTCCGGGAAGCAGCCGAAGATAAAGGCCATGGGATGAGTGGCTGCTTTAAAACCCACGTTCAAGTCCGCACAGGGCTAATTACAGCGCGCCATCACATTTGAGAGGGTTTAGTTAATCAAGGGGGCTCTCTTTTTCCTCCTATAGTCGAGGAATAACACACTTAAACCATTTAATGCCGCCAGGATTGCAGTCCTGTTTAATTCACGGCAGTTTCACATAAGTGGGGTAAATTTAAGCCACGCCGACATTAGTTTTAAATAGATCTAATTGAGGAGGGGATCATGGGGAAAATGGCTACACCTGATGATTGCGCACAACTTGCCATGAGAAAAAAAGAAATTTGGATCATACATCGTTCGGGTCTTAGGAGGCAATGGGCGACTTAGCTACTGTAAGCTTAGATAGCAAAGTAAAAAAAAAAAATCTGACTAGTAAGGCTTGTGTATGACAAGGAACAGATTACCAGTGTCTCCAAAAAGTAGCATTTGACATTTGGGATTGCTATTTAGTGTTGACTTTATTCATAAACATGGAAAGGAGATTTGAGGCCCAGTTCCTCACATGGTTTTATCCAAAACAATGGAAATATCAAACGGCTCTGACAAGGTTCTTTGAAGATTTTCAGAAGTTGTACTTTTTTCTTTTTTTTTTTCTCGGCTGTAGCCACCAGTGTGCACCGCACCATCTATTTTATAGCTACTGGGTTATTACAGGACCATACATTCTACTTTGAAGTTTGTGTAAGGACACATTACGAAGGAGACAAAGGGTAAAGCAAACGAGGCGTCGCTGGTAATTGCAATTTCCGAACAATTGTGCCGTTCAACTTTTCCCGGAGAACAAAAGGAAAACATTATTGATACGATTACCGGGGCATAGCCTACCTGAAACATGAAAGATTTATTTTCCTTCAATAATGTAATCCCACGAGGCACATCAGTTTAGAAGTGTGAAGAAATAATTCTAAACAATTTTCCCTTTGAAAGGAGAGGGAAGAGGCAGACATTCAAAGCACTGCTTCTTCATTAAAAAGTCAAATTTATGGCATCCGTGCGCCAGTAAGAGTGGGGACACCTGGGGTAGTGAAAGCCACGCGACCGGGGGGTAGGAAGAGGTGGGGGGACGGGGACTGGGAGAGGGGGGTTGGGGGGGAGTTAGGGGGAGGGAGGCGGGACAAGTCTGTCATCTTCACACTGTAACCTGGAGCAGACCACAAATTAGCTCCTGTGATGGCAAGGTGTGACCGAAATGAAACAAACATACAAAGAAGCAATCTAATTGAATTGGAGTTCAAAGAGGACTCGGGCGCATTTGGCGATGCTGAGGCGCTTTATAGTGCTGGACCTCCGAGCAGTAGCAGGTGCTGCTGAGTGTTCACAGAGCTCGCGCGCCGGGCTCAAAGGGAAGTGCGGCGCTCTCCAGTGCATTGGCGTGCCGTCGCACACCTTCACAGCACTATCACAGAGGGAGAGCCAGTGTCGCCGATGCCATCGCTCGCTCAGATCAAACCACTGTTTTTTGGGTGGATGGCTGGGATCAAATATCAAAATGGGTGGTTTCTGCTGTCGGCAGTGATGCGGGAGGAATTCTCGCACGCGGACACAAGTTCTGCCAGGTTTGATTTGAACATGTTGAGGAATTTTATTAGACGCCATTGGCAGGAGTTTAACTTATTTTTGATGCTTGGCACGAGGGCGGCTTGACATATTGTCTCAGATTAGGTATTAAAAAGAGCACTGTACTGTACACTGCGCGCGGAGAGCAGCTTTTAAAGTTTCCGTCTGGCCGCAAGTAAACGGCTGCTCACCTTTGTTGCAGAAGTACTCCATGTCTTCGCAGCTCATGTTCTCGGTCTCGAACTCGGCGGAGAAGTTCTCCTCCACCGAGAACTCGTCTTTGGCCAAGAGCTCGTTCTCCTCGGAGACGCACTCCTCCTCCTCTTCCTCCAGGCCATCCTCCAGAGGACCTGAGGGAACACACACACACACACATACACACACACATGCACAGACACACAAGGGAGATGTTCAGCAGTTTCATCACATCCTTCAGGCTCTCAAAAAAAACTTCTTCTCCTCTTTGTTTCTTTTGTTGAAATACCACAAATGCAGATGCAACTCAAAGCGCGGCGCCGCACTGTACTGTCTATACAGTACACTCCATGTTCAGATATTTAGTATAGACAAAGATAAGGCCATGCCAATAAAGAATATTATTTTACCAGAATGTTTCACAAAGGTCCTTTTATTGTAGCGATTGAAAAAGCCCTTTGAGACCGTGCGCTTTCTGAAAAACAAGCTGACATGCAGCCAAGGTGAGCGTTGATTTTAATCCCGCTACCTGCAAAACAAACCTCACACAGAAGGAAGGAGGAGGAGGATGGGGAGGGGGGGGGTGGAGGTGGGGGGCGTTGGTGAGGGGGTAGAAAAAGTTCCTTTCCAGACTTTTCATACAGGCATCAGCATGGGAGGAGGAAAGAAAATACTTTTATTAATTTGTTAGCCTTATCACAGGGTACAATGTTGATTTTCCATTTACATTCCATGCCTCCGGGTAATACACCAGTGCAATCTTAAAGGAGACACTTTTCCGTGTGATTAATGTTTTCCCCCCTCTGTGCAATATTATTTCTTTAAATCTAAATGATTTCAGAGTTTTGCTTGTAGCTGTACATCTCTTTTGGTATTTGCATATTACCATTTTGCTTCAATCAAGGGCGTTGATGGAATTACTGTACTGCTACCTGAATTGTATTAGTCCTGAAAAACATCTCACCCGGCATTTGAATGTTATTAAGATAATGTGCATCTTGCTCACCTCTCCTTTCCAAAGCAAAACATGTCCCCCAATGTCTGCGCACGAATTACCATAGCAAAGAAGTGACGGAGCACTTCAAGTTTAAGGTTAGTTTATATTTGAAATAACACACTCGGAGCGAGAAAAACCTGCGTCGTTTTTGGTGAAATAAAAAGCTCCTTCTCGAGCCGTGTTTAGACGGAACAATCGTATCAAAAGTGCTGCCATCGCCGCCTGCTCGATGTGGATGCTGTCTCCGGCTCTGCCTGTCACACATGAGCTATGTTGCAGCCTCTTGTGCATCATCCCGGAGCTCAAACAGAGTGCGCTGATATCCTCTCGACACCTTTCAACATGTTTGTTCTATTGTAGCGCGAGTGAGCCCCTCAGCTTTAATAAAGCAATAATTTCAGTTCAGAAAAGTGGGGCTGGTGTGCCTCTCCTGTTTCTCTTTCTTCCTGCACCGAGCCTCATAAAAGACCCCCCTGATGTCCACAAACTGCTTGCTCTTTTCATTAGTCTTATAAATTACTCCTTTGTAGAGGCCTACATCTGCAGGAGCCCCGGACATGAAAAGAATTAGCACACAGATCTCTAATAGACACTGCGGAGGCAGAGTGCTGCTTTTAAATTAGGATACAGTTTTATGATCTTATCTGATGCCTTCTGCTGATTCGCTGAGGAGTGAAGTGAGGCGTGAAGTGACTCGATGAGTCTACCATCGCTTAAGATGATACCGAGAGATAAATATCGCAGTATCAAGGGGAGATTGTATGACTGGCGTTAAAAGCTCCTGCCAAGGCAATTGAAGACAGTGTGAAAGAAAGCGGGGAAATACATTTCTATACACACACTCTGTACACATTCCATTACACAGCTGAATAAGAACTGTGTGTACAACTAAACGATTCTTCCTCTGTTGCCGGCAAATACAGCAGCACTATTGCACCGCAGAAAATAGACCTACAGTGTTGCGCGATAATAAGGGTAAAGGGAGATTAAAGATAAACTTCATGGTCAATAAGACACAAAGATTAGGTAGATAAGATGAGATAGAATTGAGGTTTAATAGACTCAGAATAAGGGCATCTCACTTCCCCACTCTAACAGATAGTAACTAAATGGAGCATTTTCAAACTGATAGAGATAGCGCAGGCCTTACTGAATATGGAAAAATGAAATACTCCACCCAGTCAGAGACATTAAAGAGGGTCTGATGGCTACTTCTTGGGGACTGCGTAGATTACCAAAGTTTGTGTGCATTCTCACATGTTTAGTTTATTATACAGTATTCATTGCATGGAGAGACCTGAAATTATTTCAGAGACAGCAATGATAAGAATAATGACTTTCTAAACGACTAGCACCACACTCCTAACTCATTTTCTGATAGTGGCGTTCCTGCTATATTTAGTTGTGTACTGTTTAAAATCCTGTCACATTCGCTGTGTGACCCGCGCTTGTTGGTGCATTTCTATAGGGTCTGCTGACGAATTGGGCCGGAGGAATGTCTGCTGCTTCACCCTCTTATCAAGCCTCCTCTGGAGTTCAGATGGCCAATGACACCGCGGGGAGAGCGTGCGCGTTTCACGTCGCCACGGAAAACAACACAGTCTGCTTTGGAATGGCGCGCTCATTACAACGGATGCAAAAATCTGTGGAAAGCAGAGAATTAAACACACTGAGGAAACGCTGTTCAGGAAACTCGTTTAGAGACCTTTTGGAAATCTGCGTGGTGTCTTTCACTTATTGCCTCTGTCTTGTCCTTAATATAATCCTGATACCCCGCTTTGCTACAGCAAGAGAAAAGTTAACAGTAACCAGTGGGGCCTCTTTTTGAAACTTGAAACACGGTCTAAGCTTTCATCATTAATATTTATAAAACCTAATTTCAAAACAAATCATTGATTTTCAAAACAACACAGTTGTAGTGTTAGGTTCATTGGCCATTCAATAAAAATGTCTTTATTCGCTGTAATCCTGTGTTTTATATCATTTTTAGTTGAATATTTTTGGGTTTTGGACATTTGGTCAGACAAAACACCCAATTTGAAGATGTTACCTTGTGCTCTTAGAGCTTGTGATGGGCATTTTTAACTTCCTTTGTCCATTACTGAATAGGCAGTTCCCAACTTGGAACCCAAAGGGAAACCAAATAAATGTCAGGGTGTAACAAAACAACAAGGGTATAAGACTAATCAATTAATAATACTGTTATGTTATTATGAAAAATAATATGAATAGAAATGTTTCCTTTACGCACAAAAAGGCAAGACTTTTCTCTGATCTTTCCTTTTCCTTGTGAATTTGTGGATCCCTTAACCATTTCAGGTAACCATAGAAGTCCCTCAGATGAAACAATCTGAGAGGCAAAAATTACTCTTGGATTAAATTGCTCAAAATTCTCGCCTTTCAACAGGCCCCGGCCTGCGATGAGTCTGACGAGGCTTCACTTAAAAGCCAAAAGGCTG
>JBCAUF010000343.1:6294047-6307631 GCA_038406115.1 Haemulon aurolineatum
TCTGTGTCTCTGTCTTTCTCTCACTCTCTCCATCACTCTCCCTCTCCCTCCACAGTTCAACACTGATTTGACTGCTAGCATAATTTTGCAGAGGAGACTATTTGCAGATGCAGCAGAGTTATCAATCCGAACAGACACACAATCCGGGTCCAATGTCACTTCTCCTCATTATGTTAATGGTTAATACATGCAAATGAAAACATTCCGGCAATTTGATTTCTTTGAAGATAGTTTGCATATTGTCTTAGCCATAATGATGGTACACTTTCTCCCCAGCTTCGATTTATGCAAGGCTAGTTAGTTCATTTTTATCAGCTCTGAGTTCATTTCTAGGGCTACTGGAATGTGTTTTCCCCTTCCCCTCACTATTTAACTAATTAGGATTCAGGTACCATAAGCAGATTTTTCACGCTATTGGTGTTTTTCTTAATTAAGAAACAAATGAATTCTCCCCAGCAAAATAGATGGAACAACGGGATAGGGTGCCAGGGGCCAGATGCGGCGCTTCTTAATTAGAAGTCACTCCATTGTCTGAGGTTTTTTAATGAAGCTCCAATCTAAATGGATATCAAAAAAGCTTCTAGTGAAGAAAAAAAAACACACACACACACCGGCCATTTAAAATAATAAGGAAATAAAGATAATGAAAGACAAAAGATATGTACTGGCAGCCCCGGCTCACACCTCCAGTTCAGCGCATGCGGTGCTCTCGTCACCTTTGGATGAGCCCTATTAAAACAGCTCGATCCCTTGCCTGCCCCAGCCTGCCTGCAGCCATGTCTAATGTTCTGCCAAGCCAACAGTGAAACACTCTCTTTTCAACTTCTCATCAAAGGTGGAAGTTTCATTACCCCGTGGATGGTTATCAACTAACTATTACTGGAAACTGTTGCAGCTGTCAACTTCCTGTCTTGCCGTGTAAAAACAGTGGAGGCCAGCCGAACGCGCGCTTATCATATCAATGTCATTTGTGATAGACTGATGTTTCGAGCGAGCGGGGCTGACGCAAAATTTCCAATTAGCTGGAACAAATTGTCACCTCAACACAATATGGAAGATAGAAATGGCGGTTTGCAATTAGATTCGAGCACCTGGGATGTATGTAAAACTAAAGAAACGGTGCAGATGGAACAAAAGGAAAGTTTGTGTTTTGAAGTTAATTTGCAGGAGGGCGTTTTTCATTTTTTTCTTGTTTTTTTTTCTCCCTGTGAAGCCCAATCATCTCGGTCAGCCTCGCTGATGCTGCAGCGCTGGTGACTGAAGGCGATAACATCGGGGCTGTTTTTGACTGAAATAAAACCCGTAGCATGCCCATATGTGCTGCCAACCCCATCAGTTCTTCTTCAGACGGCATGGCTTAGGAGCTCCCAGAGGATGGGCCAGTGCCCACTGATACGGGCCCAGCAACCGTCTTGTCCAGGCCAAGTATCCCTGCGCCCAGGGGCTGTGCCATCAATGCCATGACTTGTGCCAGACTGGATTCCACCCAGCAATCCATTTCAAAGGCTTTTTTTTTATGGATCAGGTATGCAGTGTGATTTTCCTTTCCCTTTGTAATGTGCCGTGTCAAAGGCGAGCTAGGCTGACTTTAAAGTCATATACTAGTTTTTTCCGCCTTTCATTTGGGAAGGAGACATAATTGATTTCTGACTTTCCAAATGTCAAGTTGGAAGAGATGAGAAAAAAAGAGCAATGTCCTAAAAATCAATCGGCAACATGAGCACGTTGATTTGGATGGTATTTAGTGTTTTGGCCTTTTATTTATAAGTCGTTAATCAATAGTGAGCAAATACTAAATCCATAAAGCATCTATATCGTCTAAATAATTCCCAGGGGAATTTGACTTTTGTGGAGAAACCGTTGTTGAACAATAACGCAACACCTTAGTACAGTAAAAGATCATCACTTCTTCATTTACTCATGCAGAATTTTTGAGTGAAACGCAATTTACTGATTAAGTTTCTGGGTTCATGGTGTGAGAACAGATTTTTTTTTTTTTTTTAAAAGAAGTAACTTTCTTAATAAAAAGTCACATTTTTTAAACACCTCTATTTATCCACAAATTACCATAATCCTCTGGATGTTCACTCGTGTGCTCCCTCTCGTTTAGAGCATTACTTGTTTATTTATATCTGTGAATGAGATTAGAGGGGAAGATTACTTAGCGCAGACACATGAATAGCGATCAAAGACTGGAGGATAATGTAAGTCTTTCAGTGATTGCTCAGCTCTTTTCAAATCTACCGGTGGAGTATTAGAACAATACAAGTGGCTGTGCTCCATATAGTGTGACAACAATAATACAAAATCCTCAGGGAGTGAACCGCATGTAAACACTCCAGATCAACACACAGTACACTGGCACAAAGTGTCCTCTAATGCAGCAAAAATTAGCTTTGATCCCGACGAGGACGCGGCAAAGTAGCGAGCGGTTCAGTTAAATGACATCACTTGTCGGACATAAATGCGGTTCGAGGCACGTCTGTCTCTGTATCTGTGCGGAGCAATGTGTTTTACAGCCCGCACTGTTTCTCGAAGCTCAGCTGGGGAACATCAGCCACGGGTAAACAAGCAACATTATGTCCTTCTGATTATTCGAAACAAAAATGTGGACACAAATATGACACTCTCTCATCCAGATGATTTATGAAGAACGTTATGACAGCTGAATTGTCTTTTATTCAGTCTGTCTGCGCGGCACACATTTGGAGGAAGCACTGCTCCGGCCAATTATCGGTGGCAGGACAGAGAAGCCTGTCACTGGGATATGCATGACAAATGAAGAAGGGACAGCACAGCAAAACACCAACAAATGAATCTTAAAAATGCACACATGCATGCAATCGCAACCCAAAAAAAAAAGAAAGAAAGAAAGAAAACAAAGCCAGCCAGCGGCATCAGGCTGCAGTTTTGACAAACAAACTTTGCGAGGAGAATTTATTCGTAGCCGCAAATGAAGGGACGGATCTTAGGACCAGTTGGCTAATTATTTATCCTGCTGGCTTTATGGCTCTCATTAATTTCCCCCCTCTCTCTCTTTACCTTCCATTGAAAGTCTGAAGTCAACCTGCATCTGGTGCTGATAACGCCGGGGTCTCAGCAGCCTCACAGCCTCCCCTCTAACCCACCCACACGCACCTCCACTAGAGAAAAGGAGCAGCTTTCATACACACTCACTGGATAATACCATTAGAAATAGCACTCAAATCCACAAAGATGCGCTCGCTGGACTGGGAAAACACACGCGGCACAGTAAGCTGGGAAAAGGTTGTGCTGCATCTCGTCATTTGGTGGGCGCCATGGCAGGACTGCTCTTTGTTACGAGGCAAAGGAGGCGCTGCAGAGAAGGAGCTCCATGGAGGAGTTCATTAGAAGGATGCGTTTGAATTTTGAGTTTTTCCTTTGCACCGACTGATACGTTTCCAAAGCACAGAAGAGTTGGCGCTGAATGCTTAGTCTTGTGTAATGACTCCATCAGATTTTTCCTTGTTTATTTAATTATTTTTCGCTAACTAAAGACAGTATTTTAAACGAGCAGACTTGTTTAACAGCCACTTTGTGCTCAGGCACAATTAGACACATTTATATTCCTCGTGGAGGTAGAAAACAAACACCCAGCCCTATCAAAAAATGAAATGAGGGGAGGATAATGCATTAAGTCTGGCACTGGTGGCACCTTTCCCCTCTCTCTGATGCTCTCCCTCTCTTTTGCCCTCTGTCACTTTATTTTGGGGTGGTGGGGGGGGTTGACTGAGATTGGCCCACTCATTCTCGCCGCTTTGGTGAGATCGCACCCCAGCAGGTCCGAGCTGAGGCTCTTCCTGCACCCTCCACCCTCCGCGTCCAACTTCCCCCGTCGCTGCCCACCTCCCCCCCCCCCCATGTAGCTGTCCATCACGTTCGCCCCACGACTACAATGGACGCCAGCCGCTCCCTTGCAAGGACCTCGTCGTCAACCCGCCGACAAACCAAACAGCCAATTTGAGCCATTTTTTTCCTCCAAGGAGTGAACTGATAGACTCCACACTGGTCACACTTTCAAACGCAACAGAGAGACACAGTGGGCTAGAATTGCTGAAAAGCAAATATTGTCGACTTCTGCTGACTTCAAACGGCAGTCAGATGGCAGAGACTACCTAGGCAGCAAAGAAGCTGCATTACACACAACACAAGAGAAAGGGCCTAAAGAACTCTTGGTGATTCCTTTCATGTTTGTCTTTACAGGGAACCCAGAGCATTCATTTCTCTTCTTCTATGCAAAGGAAAGTAAACATGGCCCTCTCTGCAGGCTCATGAAATTGAACAGTTCTGAGCATAACGGCCGCTCCTTTCTTTCTTGTGTTTTAGAATTAGATGTGTTAGCTCTGCTGCAGCTTTGGCATATTCTATATATTTTCTAAAAATGCTTCAAAGATGAATTTGCATTGAACCCATGATACATATTTCATGCTAAATCTGTCACCATTCATGTGCCAGTCCAGTAAAGTCTGTTTGAAGTTTTCCCAAACTGAACTTTTGCTCAAACGGTCCAACACACACACACACACGCACACACACACACACACACACACACACACACACACACATGTACAGGTCAGTGACTCAATGCAACACACAAACTTAATGGGAAAGAAAACTTAGCCCAGTTAAGTTCTGTTTCAGTCCCCCGCAATGCCCCGGTGATGCTCTCCTGCAGTCTTATTGGACTATCAGTGCTCAGGGGTCATGGGCCTGGCCAGTCAAGATAAAACAAACCCTGATGAAGTGAACCATGTGGGAGCAGAGAGGGCTGCTCTCCACTGATGGAAGGAACCCAGTCACTCTGAGAGGTGAGACTGTAACAGTGTCGTATTGACCTGAGTGACCCGGCTCACTGCTTGAACTCCACTGCACTCTGTTTAGAGAGGAAAGAACCGACAATAGGGCTTTACTGATACACTAGGTGTGGCGGCCAAAACAAATAATTAACAATTTTGTGCTGTTTAAGATCAGTTGTATAATTATGTTTATGTAAATATAGATTTCTATGCCGATTTTCAGCATCAATTTTAGTATTTGAATAAATTCAAAACATATAATAAAAGACTCTCACCCACTTTATACTTCTACTCTAAATTTTAAGGGGAAATATTTAACATTTTAGTCTACTGCAGCAAGTTACTTTGCAAATTAAGACATAAGGCCCCTTACTTTTCACTGTGCTTGCTGATAACATTTTTTTTTTTTACTATTGTTTGTATTGTTGCATTGTCACAGAGACCTAATTTCTCTGGATGCTTCTTACTATGAGTGACACAGAAGTTGGCAGGGCTCAGTTGGAAAAAAGATGACATCACACAGTTGTGTGCACCAATCAGAATTTACCAGTGTTTGAATTAAAATCGAATTACAGTTGTGGGGACTGTTTGCTCATGTTGCCAGGCCACTGTCAATCAAATCATGTGAAACCACTCCCACACAGTCCTGATGAAGCTGATCAGTGTTTAACTCTAACTGAGTAGAATTCATTTGATGCTGATATGTAATGTTACAGAGCCATACCTTATCACTACCATTTGAAAACATGTTTTCAGGGGTTTCAAGTAAAAGATCTGAATACTTTTACCACCACTGAACCTCCTATCAGCTGCAGACGACATGTTTGAGCACGCCTATATATATATCAGTCTGACAGCTGCTCAGAAGCTTTTATTAGCTGATTTGATTGAATGATTGATGAACAAACTGATGGGCATTTCCATCCAGCCAGTCACATATTTAGCATTCAGCAGCTACCGTCATCAACACGAAGAGGAACAACTATCAGCATCTTTGCGGTCCCCGGCAGTGACATTTTAAATATTCAGACAGAGTCTGACAAAGTTGAAGACTGACAACAACAAGGGCAGTTTTCAATATTCCACACCATTTGATTGAGCCGCTGACACAAATAGTTATTTACCACTTTCAGATCAGAGACATGCGCCGTATCGCTATCGTCGCGCTGGTCAATATACATCACTTCCACCCAAAGGATTACACCTCTTATCTGAAATGATATTCAATAAAGTATGACCGCAGAAATACAGAGTGGAGTGTTCTTGCTTGGATCTGGCTTATGCTGAGAAAAAAAGAAAAAAACACTTTATTGGAATTAAGATCCAAGTCAAGATTACCTGAGGAAACAGCAGTTAGATTTCTGTTCCAGTGCCACGTCCTACACTTTATTCTCCGCTGCTTGGGGACTAAACCACAGTGTACTGTTCCCCACAAGCCATGGGGGTGTAATAGGATGCCTTTATGAAATATATAGAGACGCCCCAGCACCTTCCACAGATCATAGCGTGGGCTAGGACGTTTTGGTGAGCAGTTTTTGTGAGTGTGTGTGTGTGTGTGTGTGTGTGTGAGGGAAGGAAACTAGGTGCAGCGAGCGACCTGACTAATATGGCATTGCCGAAATGCCCCGCAATCCAAAAAGTCAGTGAGGCAACGGCAAAACTTTCCCCAGGTGCCTCTCTGATGCTCCACGACCGTAATATCATCAAGGTGCATGGGATGATACCACTCGCTCATTTGTGCTGCCTAATTAGCTGCTGCAACTTCCCTCCCCGCTGCTGCTGTGCCATCCATTCAGAGCTCCTAGCAAAAGCGGCCCGTCGTTAGCTTACAGTGGGACGAAGTTAACTCCACTGCTGCCAACGTGTTCGAGTCTACTGACTGCGGTCTGGAACGGTAGCAAGGTGGTTTCTCCTTAAACACAGTCATCTCTTTATAGCTTCGACCCGACAGCTGTCATTAGATTTTCCCCCTTCCACGTGTCGTATATAAAGTGGGATTGTGGAATTTTACCCCTGTCGTTATAGATTCCCTTTTCATTTTCTGTGTTTTATTTTTCCCTGACATCAACCCCCTCCCACCCGGCCGCCCCGCCACCCCGCCCACCCACCAGCCCCGCACTGTATAGTTTTTCTTTTCTTGTCGGGAATTTGATAAAGCCTTTAGTGAGTGTGGTTGGAGCACTTGGGCTGAGGATCTGATGAGGAGTGTGGGGTCTGTCACACACTCACAAACACACACTCACACACTCACACACACACACACTATAAGTACATTCTAATTAGCTGATGTATGCAGGACCTCATCCACGTTGGAGGGGTATCAAAAAGCAATCAACGCCCCATCCCTGATGAGCTCAGAGAGACACAGAGATCCACATTGTCTATGGAAAGATGATGCGTGGCTGGACCTCGGCTCGGCTTTCCAAACCACCATAATGCCATGCAATCACAAGACATTATGCACAGATCTGAACCCCAAAGCCACAGGATAGAGGGGGAAAAAAAAACGAGGGAATATTGAGTTCATAATTCAAAAGCCTGATTATGATGGTCGCTCTTGTGAAAAGCTGCCGTGGAGAGCCAGAAGTGGGAGAATTGGCCCGCGAGTGCCACAAAATATGGTTATAAATGCAGAGGAGAGACGTGTTTAAAAAACTGTCATGATCAAGAGCAATACAGCGCAGATAGCAGAGAAATCAGCGGAGTTAAGATGACAACTCGTTGCCATGGAAAACTGAAAAAATTAAGTCAGCAGCGAGTGTATGAGGAGAATTTATGGAAGTGATTCTTCTCAGCGGAGGGAAATCAAATAGAAATATCAACCACAGCAGAACTCCGCGCTATCAGCATGAAATGGTGCGAGAGAAAAAAAAAAATCAAATATCCTAAACATACAATCTAGGATTTTGTCACCCATTCATAATCTAATTTGACCCGGAGCCATGCAGCCGATTCGTTTCAGTAAAGACCATAGGTGTTTTAGCTGCAGGCTCCAAAGGAGAGAGGCATGTGTGTCACACAAAGACCATCGGTTAGCGACGTACCGAAAGGGACTCTGTATCACCATCTTATCTTCAAAGGACTGGGCAGGGGCTCAGGGGAGCTGTGCCACCGCCTCGCCTCCACACAGACACACACAGAGGGGGGATTTGGACCTGCAAGCAGGAACCAGAGATCTCTCGGCCGGCACCCAGGCCTGGACCCTCCTCCAACTCGCCCGCGGAGAACAGGCAGGGTTCCTGCACACGCGGCACGACATCAGTGAGCTGATCCCCCCGCACCACCACCACCACCGCCACCACCACCACCACCCTCCTCCTCCTCCTCCTCTCTCCTTCCCCTCCTCCCTCCCTCCCTCCCTCCCGCTGCAAACCCCCTCCGCCGACTGCCTGCCCATTTGCTTCCTGGCCTCAGCTTGACGGAGGGGATGGGATCTGAACTCAACTTAGACACAGAGTTTCCACATTTCACAGATGGCTGGGAGAGGCTTTGCATGGAGGTGAGGAAACAGAGAGAGAGGGAGAGAAAAGAGGGAGAAAGAGAGAGAGAGAGAGAGAGAGAGAGAGAGGGAGCCTCATCGCCGGCGCCGAAGCGGGGCCGATTTCACACCGCGGTAGTGTGCGCTAAAGCAGGCCGCCGTTAATCCACTCACTGAGGGGAAGGCCTGGAGCTATTCCGCCGCCCGACCGCCATCTCCCTCCACAAAGCCATAAATGGTGCATTATACAACTGGGCTTCAGAGACACTGCTGATATGCTGATAGGTGGCGGACAAAGACCAAAGCAACCACAGGAGCGGAGCCACATGCAGGAGCGAGGGCCTTAGTGCAGGAGCAGAACGGCACACACGTAGTCAGGCATCATCTCTCAAACGCTGTACTTGCTGAGGTGTGGACTGTTAGAGTGCTATATCTGCGCTTTTGATCGCTGTTAGTTCAACCTCTGGACTCGGCCCCGAGACAGAGATGGACATGCACTAACACTCCCTCGTCTTGTGCTCTCCAACAAAATAGCTTTCTTTTTCTTTTTTTTTTTCTTTTTTTCCCATTCTCCCCGCTGCGAATTCATATCTGTTAAGTTACCAAAAGTCTTGAAGATGAGTCTTTGAACTTGTGAAAGGCAATCATTTTGAATGAAAGGAGACAGGAAATATATAAACATGGGGGAATTTAAATAAATTGCCACAAAGAAAATCAGGGAGAGGGCAGTGAATTATGTAACGATAAGACAGCCACCAGCCTAAGCCACAAAATGAGATGTTTTACATGAAACGAACAGTGGTCTAGATTAGAGAGCCATCCTGTTTAGACATGAAGCCAATTGGGTTGATATCACATGTGGAGGAAATTTGAAAGATAAGTGGGAACTATGAGAATTGTTATAATCCAACTGTAACAAAAAGCTGAAGTATATTGGCTTTTCCCCCCAGAAGCACTGCACGATAAACATCTTTGATGAAAGAAGTTCATTACTTGTGCACTGTGTAATGTAACATGCTGTATTATGTGTCTATGCCAACCTACAGTGAGGCAGTCTCTAAATGAAGCCTCAGGCATTTAATGGACATCATTAGGTGAAAACATATAAGAGATAATTATGGTAATTACAAATCCCTTTTATTCGCCCTGAGTCTTTGACAAGAAGGTTGTCATATCAACCACTTCAAACAAACAAAGAGTTGTTGTCTCTTCCCCTAAATGATGTCCGGTTCCATTTGGATGGGAATTGTCTTCGGATTATCCTTTTTATTGTTTGGTTGGTGGCTCTGAATGGAGGCTACATTTCTTTCAATAAAAAAAAAAAAAAACTTGATTAAAACAAGTGATTCACAATAGTAGAATTTGACTTGCATTTGCATAGCCACTTCATTACAAGTGAGACCTTGATCTTGAAAGCAGCCCCATACAAAGCTAATGGACATGTCTGTTATGTCTATTAGAGATGGACCCTCAGAGGAACCAAGACCTTCTATTCAATATCACAGGCATCACTATGGGCACCCGAGGCCCGTCTTATTAAATTTCAGCTCCGTAACAATAGCTGAAAGGAACAAAATGACAAACACTGGCAATATTACGGCGCGACCGGACCAAAAATATCTTCCAAGAGTTTGTTTTGGTTAAACCTGATCCAAAGTGTTACCGTTATTTTGCCACGCGGGGTCAAACCCGGAGCAAGCCTTGTCACTTCATCTTAGTGATCCACGATCTAAGCAGCGAGAACAGACCGAATGCTGTATGGAACATCTTTATGGAGAGACTGAGAGGCAATCGTGAAAGACTTGGGTGTTTATTTACAATATGCATCCAATCATCCTTTGTCACGGTTCCATGTTCGTCTTTTTCCGAAACCACAGAGAGACACTCGCCGGAGATTCCATTTTTGGCCTCTTTGCTACACAAACTCATAATATGGTGCCGCCTTATCAGATCGCGCTTACAATAACAGATTCACTTCGAGTCAAAGCTGTTGTTTAACTTATTCAATCCCATGGGAAAATTCGGTTCAAACAAGTCAGGAGACATCTGCCAGTCCACGGCAGCTGATGATGTCAACGGGTCCCTGCTCGTACCAGATTCCTGCAGCACTTTCAATCATTCCTTGTGAGATTACTGCAATAGGATATTACTGTACAAACTATGACCATGTGTCCTGCTGCCACAAAGCTTAGCAACATATTACAGTTTGTCAAAGCAAGCTATTGCGAGGGAGAGATAGATACAGAGAGGAGGAGAGAAGCCATTGACCTTTGTGTCCTTCATATTTGCCTAGCTTCCCCTCAACCCCAATCTTAAGAGTGAAATCATCTGATCCCAAACTAACTGTCAACTGGCTTGTGATGGTGGCAAAGCCAGCAGACATCAATCAATCAGATTTTCTCCTCGTCTATCAGAGGAGGCTTTTTTTTCCTGTTTTGCCCGGGCTTATCATCTGACCCAGTTGTTATCCTGTTTCTGAAGCTTAAAAAAACTTGATTATGGTCAAATGTATGTCTCACAGATTCACAGGCACATCCTAGACTGAACTAGAGGAGGAGGAAAAACACATTACCAGCGTTGCACTGCAGAAATGAATGCAGGATGCAGTGATTGTAGTTTTTCAAAATGAGGCTCTTAATTCCACACTCATGCTGGAAATAAGGAGTTTGAGCCAGTTATCTTTGCTTTTCAGGAATGCGTGATTGCGTGAACCTAAGATAAAAATCCAATCTGATATCATAAGACAAAAAGGCATTTTAGTTGGCTACAGCACTTGCTCAATGTCAACAGTTTTTAGTAATTACTAGATAAGCATTCTCTGAAATACACAGAGAAAGAAAATTGGCTGATTCTGAAATAATAGCGGCTGCGTTTCTCCCTGGATGTTTACTCTGTCACTTCACAAAGCCTGCTTTGAAATAATAAGAAGCAGGAGACGTGCACTTTGCAACACGTCACTCCTTTCGTCACCAGTCCAACGCGGCACACGCTCCGTCTAATCTGATTTGCATAATTTACTGTAAATATAATCGATCACCGTCAAAGGGCTCCAATCGGAATATGGCTCCATTAAGGCTCTTTCTGTTGCCGTGCTCCCTGCTAATCATACGCAGGCAGATATGGCCACTGATCACATGATGTGTAAGCTGTGCTGTCAACAGCTTTACCAGCTTTGCAATGGTGCAAATCAAAACACAGCCTCTTTAAAGTATTAACATGTTTTGAAGTTTGTTTTATATTTTCAGCATATTTGACATAAATTGTTTATCTATTTACAAAGCTTTGTCATTAGTGATTTTCCACCCAAGCCTTAAGATGCAATGTGTTTTGTGCCGTTCGTCTGGCGGAAAATGCTGATGTACAAATTGAACTGAAAAGCTTGTTACTTAATCCTCTGTTGCCACCTATCCCTTAACTATAGCGCCTGCTGCATTTCATTCCAATGCAAAGTTCTGCGTCGCGCTGCCCCCCACAAATACATCCCCAGTAATTCCTGCCAAGCCGGAGACTTACACTGAACAGCTATTAGGGCATCACTTTCTGATGTGCCAGCTACTATCCTGCTCTGGAAATGGCGCTCAACAAAATTTCCCCCTTTTATTAGCATCTCTTCTTAAAAAAAATTTACTAAAAAAAAACAAACAAAAAAAACCTCATGTAATTTTTTAAATACTCAAACAATTTATGTGGTTGAAGCCAATGATTTTACTGTATATTGCTGACAACATATTGTGACAATGCCTGCTGCAAAACGTGAGTCATATTTCCTAGGAGTCCCTTTTCCTTTCTCTCATCCAAGATTCAGTCAAAACCCTGATATTAATTTTGACATATTCCATGAAAATGTTTTGATACACTGTAGCTAATTAAATTGAAAAATACAAAAAGAATCTTAATACAGACATAAAAGTTATTTACATCCCTGCAATGGAAGACTGACAGACTTTATTTCTTGAATATGGCAGAGGCGAGTTCCTGTTGCAGGCGCAGAGCTGTTTCTCTTCTGGGCTATAGAGATGTCAAAGCATCACACAAATGTGATGAACCCAATATCCATATCCATGATACATCAAAACCTCGGCATGGCACAAAAATAACTGCAATACCTCAGGAGCAACCTCAGAAATCCCCTTAATTGAGCAATATCTCCATTCCTGATCCATGTGCATCACCAAGGTGAAAAGGGACTGTGCAAGTTAAATGAAAGAAGAATTCATGATGTGTGGCGGCCTCTCTTACTCACCCTGGCTATTTCCCCTCTTGGCAGGGGCCAAATAGAGAATGTTAAATGAGGCAATTGTGTCCCGGAGGCAAAAAGAGGAAGAAAAAAAAAAAAGAGGCAGGCAGTGCCCCTGCTCTCTGCTCCAACCCTGAGGAGCATTCTGCAGCATGATGAGGTACATCCACGCATCCAGGCCTGCCACCACCCAAATAGCTCAGACCAGACCTAACTTCCCATGAGAGCAGGCTACTCCACTCTAATACACATACAAACGGACTCATTAGTCAGGTCCTTAATCAAGGTGGTGTCTCATTGTACAATGCAGACAAAATGTGCAGGTTAAAAGCAATGTGCAGTGCCTGGATGAAAAAATATTGACCCAAAATCAGAATGAACTAAATTTCAACAAATATGATTATTTTTCATACGAGTACTGTTGTTAAGTAAAATTTTCAAGTACACTACACTACATTTAATGCTACTTTGTACTTTTAATGTATTATATTTAATTGGAAAATATTGTACCTTTTACTTGTCTATCATTTGACTTTTGACTATACTATATATTTAACTATTATATTTATTTAACTATAGACAGACATATCATCATTTTGTCTACTTAGACATGGATGCATCCATAATAATAATCTATGTATGTATGATAATACAATAATCTGGATGTATTTTTGCTTTTGATGCTTTGTACATTTTTCATATTGATGGTTCTCAACTTTTAAGTTAAACTTTGATTGCGGGACTTACTTCACCAACTGCTGGCTTTGGGCTAAGATACCAAATTAGTAGATTTTTAAGAATTTTTGAAATAAAATGTCAGCAAATAGTGAAAAAAGTGCTCAAGTTCATGTCTTCAAATGTCTTGTTTTGACAGAACAGTCGAAAATCAAAATGTTTGATCTTACGGTTGACCAAGAAAACCAACAAATATTCACTCCACAAACTGGAGTTAAAACATGAACTGATTATTAATTATAGTTAATCGACTTATCATTTGAGCGCAACAACACATGGCTTAATCAGAACATCATGAGCACCGGGCCAAGGGGGCC
>JBCAUF010000343.1:6351970-6369232 GCA_038406115.1 Haemulon aurolineatum
ACGATAATGCAAATGAAAGATATTTAAAATAATACATTTGATGTACAAAAAGTGATTAGAAAAAGAACGTACAATATTTAGAACCTTTCAAGGCCACAAAAATGTAAAAATATACACTGTGTAGGCCTATATATATGTATATATATATATATATATGTATATATATTTTTTTTTTTTGGTATGGGGCCGGCAAGGGCAAAATTGTCCCGGTGGAGAAATTCTTCCCAATCCGCCCCTGTTGTAGACATAAAGGGCTTCTTATTTTCAGGTGATTATACACTAATGAAAATCTACTTTAGAATACTGTTTTTTATTTTTGCCAATAAATCCGCCAATTATTACACATCGGACCATCAAGGTTCTGTTGTATTTAGAACAGAGCCTTTCCAGTGAGCCAAGAAGCACAATAGCAGCATCCTGATTCTGTCTGACCTGAATACAGAGCCTTAATTAGCATCATTGGTAACACCTGTGTTTACGCTGCTAATTCATGTAAAAATGGCTGCTGTGAGAAAAGTCTATTGTTACATTTGCCAAACACATTTGTAAGTCCTCCTTTTAAAATCCTGTTTGTCCTTTAATGTTATAGGATTTTAAAACGAGGCAGCTGGAGGTGTTTTATAGTCAGTGTTCAACCAAATCATGAGCTCATGAGTGTTACCAAGCTAGCTAGCTACACCGGCAATCTGCTAGTGGCAATTCAGCGCCAATGGTTTCCAGCTAGAAATTAAAAGCTATTATTATCTTCCTCTGTCTGAAATCTGAGACCCATTGGTTAGAAAATCAATATGCATTTCAAGTAGTAATTTTGCCACCATTACTGTAAACTGCATATGTGTTGTGCCGTACGAGACCAGAAGGTCAATTACATCTTAATGACAGGGGTAGCTAAGGGAGGCGGGGCTTGCAGAAAAGCATACAGTGGTTGTTGTGGTTAAAGCAAAGTGTCTCTGGTTAAAGTGATATTGGTTGAAGATGAATTTTTATATTTCAGTGATGTCTTTATTCATAGGAACAAATACTACAGGCAGGAAAAATATGCCCAAGCAGCATCTTGTAGAATATAGTCAAACCCACTCCAATTAATAAGAGAAAAAGACCAATGAGCATAAAAAGAGCACAATGACAGAGCCAGAGCCAGAGTTATCAAATTTGCCGTGAACGCTGATAATACATATGTATGCTAAGGAAAATGGTGCTTTAATAGAGTTTTTAACTGTAGATCTAGAATAGAAAATTGGACATACATTCTAATTGAATACCTGGTTGAAAATGCACCCGGCACACCGTTATAAATCATCTGGAATCAGTTTTCTCGAACTCCTCTCTCCCTCTCACCCACTTTACAAACACAGAGCAAGGCTTTTTCAGCCTCTGATAAGTGTTAATAAATTACCTGAATTTGAAAATTAATGGCTAGCCGCCTGCTTCAGGGAGATATCATTGTGTTTCATGAATATTTTGATTTTGTGATTAGATCAAAATGCTGTGAATTCCTAAACAGCCCCCATGCCCAAGCTCCACTGATCATAAACTCTTCCCTTCTTAAAAAAAAAAAATCCATTCCATGCAAATGTGCTGATATGGAATAATTAGAATGAGTTTTGCCAGTATTTTTCTGCCGTAACATTTGCATGACTTTAGATCTCACCCGACTGATCTGCTCCAAGCTGAGGGAAAATGTATGTTTTTGTGCGGCTCCCCCCAAAATTTACCTTGCCAGGCGAGATAATGGCTTATATTGTGATGTTAAAGAGGCTTGTATTTACAAAAAGAAACAAAGGCGAGGCAGTTGCCAGTCCTGGAGGACATTGATTAGGCTCTTCCTGTCATTTCCTATTCACACACTGTATCAGTGGCATTCCAGCTCATCTGCTTTTGTGCGTGATAGGGATCAAATAGATTTCCACACATTGTCACAACATTCGCAGGTACGGGAATGTGAGGGAGGGGAAGCGTGAATAGCCGTGCAAACTTTGACTTAATAACATATTCTTGCACTGTCTCCATTTCGGCACATGAAGTCTCTCAGTCTGTTTGCCTGGCTCTCCCTCACTCTCTCTCTCACAGACACACGCTCACATCATTACTGCTCACAAATATGAAAACACATGCCCACAATCATATACCAAGACACACATAGACAGAAGGTATAAAATTAAATAATTTATCCCACATCTCTGCAAAAACACACTCAACAGTTGTATTGCGCCCTTGCCACAACTAAGCATTATGTGCAGCATTTGTATTTTGTTTGTATACTTTTTTTTTTTTTTTTGCTTCTTTTACTCTGGTATTGGCACTTTTACACTCCCTAGTTGGCACACAGGAATGCGTGTGGTGCAAGAAAATAACATACACTCCATGTGAAGTTGCACGACTTCAGATCTTAGTTAGCCAAAGTGTGCTTTCAAACATAGAAGGAAGCTGGTGGCTGTATGTGTTTGTGTGTTTGTGTTTGTGTTTGTGTGTATGTGTGTGTGTGTGTGTGGAGTGGGGGGTTGTGTGTACGTGCACGCACACGAGTGTGTGTGCCCGGCAGCTGCACGGGGCCCCAGGGACAGGCCTGTGTAGATTGGGTCTCCTCAACCCACAGCTCATTAGTGGAGAGTGAAAGGAATCCACACAGATGGCTGTCAACGTTCAAAAAAGTCGGCTGCGTGAGACATGTCAATTGAGGTTTAAGTTCCTTCTGCTCATTTCTGTGACATTGCAGTATTCAAGCAATATTTGTTTATTCTACCCAAAAAGTACAAAAACACAGAAGCCTGGTGACATCTGAAAATGTGTTTTCTAATGAGCGCTCAGACTACTGAACAGGAGCCTGCACTTGTCATTCATCACCACAAATTACTCGTTCTAACTTGACATGTTTTCAGTGCTACAGATGACGGGCTTGTCTGTTCTGCAAACACTGAGAATGGTCCGCGTTTAAACTGGAAATATGGCATTGAACAGTCCAGCAAGACGCCATGGAAAATCAATTAGATTGTTTACCTGTCAAAGTTGGAATGGAGGCCGCGCCACTGTAACGGTCGCTCATCATTTTCACTCCAGCACTGTCACCTGCTCTCCTCCTGTTATTCAATTAATGCAATTGAATACACAGTTGTGATATAGCGTCTTCATTCAGCAGGGGTTTATTTGACCGCGCTCGCTCTCATTATATGGTATACCGTAGCCGCGTGGAAACCTGCCCTTGAACTTTTTGCGGAAGTAAAAAGGTTTGAACTGGCAAGATAAAAGCACTTGAAAATGCGAGGTATTTTCTGCCATGACCATGGACCAGCGGTAAACAGAAACTACATGCAACTTTAAAGGAAACCCTGCATATGGCTGTTGTAATTTAAATGCACCCGGCGCGTCCTGCTGTAATTCTTACACATCCCGCGCTGCAAAACGAAAAACAAAAAGGTTGAGCATACACGTTTAAACGGATTGCCGCTCTAATGCATGTTCTGCATTAGTACTAACAGCGCTGCAGAGATGCTTGAGGTTATAGCGACGGAAACGTACAGTAGCTGTAGGAAACCATTAGATCTGTTATGTGAAGTCTGTCTCCAGCCAGCAGGAAAAAGCCGCAACGACTGTACAAATTTACAGCAGCTGTTTTTTGACACAACGCTCACGTCAGGTACGCCGACAAAACAAAGTTGTAGAACAAACTGTTTTGCGGATTATGGAAGATTTTTTTTTTTTTTTCTGCTAAAAAAGTTGGTGAGGGAGAAGTTGACTTGCTCATTCACTGCAGTAGTGGATTAAAAGTTGCTCTCGACCGGAGATGCTACTTTTCAGTAATTGTACATAACAGCAATCTGAACACCACTTGAGCTGACCTACTTATGGGGCTCAGAAACTTTTTATCCTGCAGCCAAGTCTAAAAATAACCCCGTGGCCAGTTTTAGATTCATCTCAATGGTAACCCTGACAGTTTTACAGAGTGCCAGTGACAGAGTCCTGTTAAGCAGCAGCCGTCTGCAACAGCTTAAACGCTGTTCACCGCATCACTGGACTCTCCTTTCACTCCTCGCGGGATATCTCCCCTCCGCTTGAAAATTAGAGCACAATTAAACAGCATACGTTGCACTGAACATGCATTTTTAGCGCTAAATACATTGAGCACAATATCACCATTTCAAGCAAGTGACAGCTCAATAAGTTGTCGACAACCAAATGAAAGAATGCAAAATCTTTGCGTTGCCTTGTTTGGCTGTAGTTGCTTATTGGGCTTTGTGCGAGGGATCAATGTGAAGTAGTTCCACTTTAATCATTGACTGTGAATGGCAGTTAAATGATTCTCAGAACAAATTGGTTTCATGTCCAGGCAAAATCACATGGAGTTTTTGTGTTCTCTTTTCTTCCCCTCCTTTTCTAATTTTTTGGTGCGAGTGTGTGTGTGTGTGTGTCTGTGTGTGTGTCATTGTGTAGACATTCTCTCTTGCTGTACGCATCGCTCCTTTAAGATGATTTGGAATTAGAGGCTTTTCATACAGTACATATTATGTAGCTTGGTGAGACTCCATTAGCCTGAATCAAAGAGGACAGCAGCCTGCGTGGAGCCACACAATAATGTGGCAGCCCGTGTTTCAGCAAACAAATAACAAATCCGCCGCTTACTGTACCAGCCAATGCAAACTAACTAATTAAAAGATGAAAGGGGGGACGTCTTCCGAGCAGTTTGATGCTTTTTTCGTAGAATGGTAACACTGGAGTCTTGAATGCTCGGCCAAAATGAGTGTGACGCTAATAAGGATCTAGAGCGGCTAACAGCCCCGATTTGGGCGTGCAAGGGGGTGCCCGACCATAATCTGCTGCTGTTGGAGAGAGTGCAATTAGGGCCAAAATGTTGTCCCTGAACTGACACTGGCCTGTGGGAAGACTAAACTGGCTTCTTTTTTTTTTTTTTTCTTCTTTTTTTTTTTTCCGGTTGAATCTGTGGTCCCCTTCCCTCACCACCTCCTCTCCTCCAGTATTCCTTCTCTCCTCTCGGAGCATCTTGGGAGCGTTGAGCTCAGACAGCGGGATTAGTCAAGGATCCATCTTGAGACGCAGATAATGTTTTTTGCGCGCAGACTCCCCTGCTCTCCGCTGGCTTCTGCTTCACTGATTAGAACTCGAAACTCCACCAGAAATGGCTATTTGTTCTTAAGCTGTTTTTTTTTTTTCCTAACCCCCCCCTTCCCTTTGTCGGGCTGTTTTTGTCAGCCATCCCTCTAATTCAGCGCAATAACGAGTCACAAGTAGGTCAAGACAATGCTGCAGCCGGCAGTGTCTCGGTCTCAGGGCGGACTGACAGCAACATGGAAGAGCCACAGGGCTGTTTAAATATGCCCTCTGGTCTTTCCCTCTCGCACTGTCTAAATGGCTGAAAGTGGGTGGTGCTGCTACAAGTTTTCTTCCACCACAATGCAAACCAATTTCAGGGTTTGTTTGAGTAGCAGAGCCCATACCTAAAACGAGCAACTTTTATTCCCCCCTCCCCCCTCCTTCCGTTTCCCAAACACCGCGAGTAGCATAAGTTCAGCGCGCCGTTCCCTTATGGCGTTTGAGTAACACACACCTTAACAGTTGTGCACTTGTAGTTGAGGGAGTGTGTGTGCACTCGCCGCCTCACCTGCCTGTCATCGTGAGTGACAGGGGAAGTGGGGGGGCGTGCGGGAGCCCAGCAGCTGGCTTCACACCTGCACAATCGCACACGCACATCCAGTGGGGACCGTCGCGCTCCCGCTCTCCTTCTCCGCTAGCATGCGGCGACACTTTACAAATAATTTATTTGTTCGCTCTTGTTTTGCCGTCTCCTTCTGGCAATTTGTTGTTGAAATAATTCATATCCAAAACAGCAAAGATGGAGATGCACCCGAAAAAATGCTAACAAGGCCTCACATGACGAGTGACTTGTCTCCGCACCTCATTATGTGAAGTACTGAAGTAAAGCAGCGCAGATAAAGCTCACTACATACATTTAAAGAGGCAGGCTTCTGGCCTACACTGACATTCCTGTTTAGTCTCCATTTAAACTTTCACAATTATTTAAATCAAGCAAGTTGACATTTAAATATTAATAGTCTCCACTTGCACACATGAAACAATTACATGTTTTGTGTGATTGTCAAGAGGGGTGAAAAAGAGCCTCAGTTTCTGCGGTTACACACACACACACACACACACTCACACACACAAATGCACATACGCAGCGCTGAGGCAGGGCCCGAGCAAATTTAATTTAGAGACATTCTCTCCTTCCCTCCACATCCTGGGCTTTTAAGACACTGAAGTGACTGTTCTTCGCCCGTGTAAAAGAACCCCATTATCAAAGCATTAAGATATGATTAAACTGACATTTTCTTAAGAAAACGAAAAGAGTTGGGAATAAAGGGAAGGAGAGAACTACATATTCCAGATCTTATCAGGAGGGAGGTGGGAGGGGAGTGGGGGGGGGGGAAGGGGGAGGGGGGCGCGCGTACATACTGATCTTTGAAGGAGCTTATTACAGAGCAAGCTAAGAAGACAAGCACAGTGGTGTACTGATCAGAGGTATGCAAGCCAAATGCACCTGCTAGATTTCGCTATCATTCACAGGGTGTCAGTCAGTGTTGAGGCCCCTGACTGACGCTGCTGCAACCTGAACGCCTCTGAGGGTACGCTGCAAAAAATACCCCGCTTAAGAAGCCATTTGGTCCAGCACGGAGCCCAGTAATACAGCTGTCTGTGTGGCTGTTACAAGGATAAAAATCATTTCACTTGTTAACAGTAGCTGTACTTGTTTGAAGAATTTTTGAATCATCGCTTACCTGGAGTTATCAGCTTCTTTTTGTGGTTTTTGGGATATTGAGTATCAAAGTTTCCTAGCGAGATAGCGAGACTGCTGTACAGTTAAATTTAATTCTACTTGGTCAACATAACAGGTATCCATTATGCATTCTAAATAATGCATGTGATATCTCCATTCAGTCACATTTGTTTGTTCATCTATAGGTTGCTTTCTGTTTGAAGTTTTCAATTTTGAGATCTCACTCTGCTTCAAATGATGAGGTCCTTACTCCGAGTCCTGTCCACACAGCCACGATAATGTTGAACAAAGTAGACGCTTTAGGCTGACATTGTTTTAATACACAAAATCCACACAGCCTACTAATTACTGAAGGGAGCTACTGTACGCCATACCCAGGCCCAGGCAACAACTAAGCTGCTTGTTTTTTACTTAACACTCTAAGACATTCGGTCACATCAAAGATTTTCATTGGCAGGTTCAAATTTACCATACTGTACATTAAATTTTTATCAACAATGCCGTTCTAAACAATGAAAGAAGATTCAGAAATTACGGATTTGCGCAATGAGCAGCTAGAAACTTCAGTTTATGTTGGCCTCTACTGCTGTCCTCTCTGACATATTCATGACAATGAAAGTTTCTAACACAAACATTTATTCACTAAAGAGTAAAATTAAATGCAACTTTCATTCTCGCTAACAAAGGCAATCTGTGTGAACCTAATTAACAAGCTAGCTTTCTGGCGCGCTGGTTAATGGTAACAATGAGCTTCTGAAGATCTTCAAACAAGATTAAAACATGACACTGAACCAGGTGGCATTTGTATCAGTGTCAGTGTTTTAAGTAATATCATGTCTTTAGATTGAGCTGCATTTAATCAGCTCCTTTAACCTCAGCCTCAGAGTAGTGAGGAGATATTAAATCAGCATAACATGAGAGCCCCCCCTGTGTACATTCTTAGCAATGATTGGTGTTTTGCAGGTGGAACCTTGTAGAACAAAGTTGGGGCATGACTTTGGCTATAGAACTTTATAGAAATGTTTTTGGGTTTTTTTTTCATTTACTAAATGCCATCAATGCGCACAATTTTATATAAACCTACAATTGTTTATCACCCATCGGACTAATTAACAGCTTCACAAAAAGACAGCCAGAGCCTTCGAATTCTGAGGTTGCACAGTGTCTTCACCTCTCTAATGGTGTCAAGAAAAAGATGATGTATTAGAAACTGGCAAATTCACCATCTTGACAGCCAAAGCTGTCACTTTGTTGTATAAAATGGGGTTTTAAAACCAGGACTACAGTAAATGACTTGTTAATATGAATATTTTTTGCAGTGCTGACCAGGGAGTGGAAGCAGCACCCCCTTCTATTCGTCTGTCATCGTCCCCACAGACAAAATAAAGCCTACAGTAGATACGGGGCTTGGGGGTGGTGTGCATGAATGTCAGGATTTTCTTCTGAGGCTCCCAACTGAAGCCGAGGTATGCTCAGCATGTGATGTGAAATCTGTGTAATTTTTTGAAAGGCATCACATAATCAGAAGGAGTCAAAAGCTTTCTGGCAGTAATTGCCTTTTGGCCACAGACAGAATGTACAACACTTTGCAATCTCTCCCTGCAGAGATTTCTAACAAATAAAACCCAAGAATGAACTCTGTTCTTCGCTGCTGATATTTGCATTCGTCTTTCTGTATTTACATATTAACTGAGCCTCCGTGTTGCGTGTGTTTATGATCACAGTTTAACTAAAATGCTATCAGCCATGCATCATGTCCCTAACTTGGTTTTAAAGTCCATACTGAAGCCAAGAGGAAAAGCTTTCTTGAAGTCCCAGAAGTTTTTATGGGCAAAGTCTTGAGTGAATTTGACTGGCTCCATATATTTGTGTTTTTAGATTTCAACATCCAAGAGGAGGTTTAAAATGACTCTTTATGTACTGTACATCTATCCACTTGATGTGGAGCCAGCTGCCATGTTGCACGAGGAAAACAAGCAATATACTGTCAAAAGATCTGAACCGAGATATGAGAGAGACATTTTGATTTATTGTCTGATCAGCTCGCTTCTGCGCGAGCTGCATGATACACTCTCGCACGCTCTCCTTTAATTATCCCATCTTTTTCCACTCTCAGAGACCACTTTTTATTTTTTCTTATTTCACAGATCCTTTATTTCTCCTTTTTTCCCCCTGTTTCGTCTCGACTTTTCTTCCTGTACCACACCCCACTTCGGAAACCCAGCGGATGCTCCCATCAGGGGTCCGGTTTGAGCTGTATCGTCATCCAACCGTTGGGAAGAGCATCAACTAAGTAATCAAAAGGAATCAGTGAGCAACATAACATAAAACAAAAGTCCCCCCTCCCCTCCCAAAGACTGGTTTCCTCCCCTCTCTCACAGTTTGGTGGGAATGGGAGGGGAGGGGAAAGGGGGAGATAAAATGTGCATCGGTGTGTTGAGTGGCACGATGTGTGGCGTTGTTGCTGATTTCCACAGCTTCACTCAACACACTCCTGCTGAGTTAATAATTCTGACCTCTGCTTAATTAAAATAACAGACCATCCTCCACTGAGAAAAAAAAAAGGAAGCAGTTTGAGAATTATTCGAACTAATCGCTAATTAAGATTTTGCAAAAAACAACAAGAAACCTGTCAAGGAAGATGTATCTATTTTTAGAGGATCTTCCGAGGAAGGAGCAGCTGTGTGTGGACACTCAGTCTTAACCAAAGACAACTTACGGTTCCTCATGAGGGAGCAATGTTGCCGCTGCGCCGGTAAACTAAGAGAAATCCAGTCAAACTAGTGCACACGCTGCTGTGCTTCAATTAACATAACTGTGGTGCAGAAACAAATCCCTTAAAACGACTAACCCAACAAGAAAATAATCACATTTACAAGTGCTTATTTAGGATGTGAGGGTAATGCACCCTTTTCGGAGGAACGAGGCATTCAGTGGGATTGCTTCATTAATTGCTCATTTTGTAGTGTTGCACTTTTGACCAAGGAAGGTGAACGGGGCCAGAAACACAGTCACAACAAAATGATTGTGCTGTAATAACTGTGTCTTCTCTCTAGTCTTGAATCTTGGCCCCTGCTGCCGTGAGGGCTGTAATTCTGCAGCAAGGAGTGTTAAGAGGATATCATTATCATGTGTTTTCCGAGTAAGCTGCAGATTTGGTTAAATATAGTAGCGTTTTTTGTTTCCTCTCCTATTCAGTTTTGCATTAAAGCTGGGTCAAGCCGGCCCCTCCCATGGCAATTCTTTTCAAACGGAGCTGCCAAAGCGCCTCCTCTGCCACAAATGTAGCCAATATCGATGCCATGCTCAAAAACTGATTGAAAAGAGACTTACATGTTTCAAAGCATGCTGGGAGCTGGGGGCCAGGCGAAAGCCCAAAGTATTAAAGCTGAGATAGTCACCAGTATGCTATAAAAAGGAAACATATGCCCACGAGTCCGACAGTGCACCAATCAGTGCATGTTGTGATTCTGAAGATTTTTTTTTTTAAATGAGAATATGTTTTTGCTTTTTTTTTTTTTTTGTACTTTTATTTTGTAAAAATCTCTGTCTTATTTGGGTGGACTAAGGACAAAAAAATGAAATGTTGAAATAACAAGCTACCAATCTGAATAAAGGATTACTTTAGGTCAGTTGTGATGAAATTTAAAAAGAAATATTATTTTTTTCCTTTGAATGAAACTTCCACATTTAACTAATGGCCTGCTTGAATAGTCTGTGTCATCCCTTTCACTTGCTCCTCACAGGTAATTAGGTCACGACACTGAAAACATTTGCGATCACTTTATCTTTATTTCAAATAAAACCGATTTTGAAGGACACGACAGAGCTGGTAAAAGAGTAAAAGACACGACACTGCTGACTAAGTTAATTCATGAAAGTATGATTTTATGAATCACATTTTATTCTCTAATATTCAAAGATCTCCTCTGAAAGTAACCGCACCAGATTTGTGAAAAGAGATTTTTAATTAGTCCAAGCGAATGAGTGAGAAGAGTCTTGATTTTTTCAGCTGATATCTGGAGTTTATCAGAAGATGATAAAGAAGAAAAACCCCATTCATCCAAATCCCCAAAGAGTCCCATTGTTATCTCAATATACTGTTCGTCTCTAAATCTGAGAGCATAATAGAAATTCTGTGGTGAAGTGTGGAGCTGCGCACTACGTTTGCATATTTATTCAGCTGTCATATCTATCTGAGCAGATCATCAGAGGAGATAAACTAAAGAGATGAGGGAATAATGGCTCTTGCTGAGAGGCTGCCGAATGATACAAGCATATTCCTGAAAAACACCAGGAACTGGGTAAACAAAAATGTACTCTACAAAGCCATGCAATTCAAAATGAGCTGCGGTTAATGATGGTGATGATGGTGATGATAATGACGATGAAGATGCTGTGAATAAAATTCGAATGATGGAAACTTTTAAGGAGCAACAATGCAAACGACGCAGTGCTGCAAACTTTTCCTCTGCTGCTGAAATGAGAGAAAACGTGGACTTTTTTTCTTTCTTTTTTTTCCCAGACAGAATTCCTAGACGTGACATTGGGAGCGTGGCTTTATTTGTCCTCTTTTATGCCCCGACAGGGATAGAAGCTGACCTGCCGAAGTGAGCGTTTGCTGGAATTGATTCTCACGTAGATGCAATGAGGCTGGCTAAGAGATGCTTTTAAACACTGGGCAACCTTTTGTGGAAAATGTTCCTGAAGAGAACACAGCCCCTGACATTTAGTGAAAGAAGCCTGTAAGGTCACGCTGTTGATGCCTCTTGTGCAAAAGCAAATTAAACACTATCAGGGGAGCGAGGAGACACACAGAAAGCGTTTCCCTTTGATTCGCACTAGATACACGCAAATATCACTTTTTAAACAGGATGTACTGCGCGTCGCACTTGTTGGAAACAGTGACCTTTTATTTCATCGCTGCAACACTTAATGGACGTTCATCTACAAGTGAGGGTATCGCGAGGACCTTCGTGTCATCTATCCCTCAATGCATATGTACACGCACCCCAATGAGGACAGTATAGGACAGTTAATTGAACAATATCCAGGAAGTGACAAGAGGACAGCGAGGAGAAACTCTGCTCAATGGTGCCATCTAGTGCTTCCCCAGGGCGACCCGGGGACGAGCTCTACAGTACAGAGCTCTCCCCTGCTGCTGCTGCTGAGGAAGTTTGGATAACAATTATCTGTTGTATTTGCATTAATGTGATTGCTTTGTCTGCAGACTCATCTGACTGCAATTATAAAGAGTAGCATTAAAACACTAATTAATTAACTCAATTGTGGGTAGATTGATTAATTCTAAACAAACATGAGATCGCAGCAAGCAAATGAGCTCTGGAGTGCCGATGCATCTGGGAGTGCTGCTGCAGAAGACATTCTGATTATCTGCAGACACATGTAGTTGCAAATCTTTTAATTAACACAAATAGATAGTGGGAGTGAGTCGGTTGTGCAACTATCCTGCTCGTTACTTGTAATCATAATTTGGTCAGTTTTTAAAAGAATGAGGGTGTGAATGTGGACTGTGGGTTTGAGACAGTGATCGAGAGGCAGCTCAATTATTCCAAAGTTGTGCTGCGCATGTGTGCGTGCGTGGGTGTGTGCGAGCACACGCGAGGGAACGTGCGCATGTACAGTCTGTGTGCGAGCGTGTGTGCGAGCGTGCTCCCTGTGTGTAACCAAATAGATCTTGACATCGAAAGTCATCACACAAAAAGAGATAATCAAATTATGATCAAAACAAAACAGATGGTCACATAAATCATCCATTCACATGTTGGACTGGTGCCTCTGTCGCAGAACAATGAATCACTGCCTATCAATGCTAGAATCAAAACATAAGGGCTGTGATGAATACAAAAAGCTCCTCTTGTTATTATTACATCCCGACACATATCACAATGTGGACACATCATCAGCATCATCTCAGGCGTCTGGTTCAACTGTTTTTGTGACAGATCTGCAAAAACTTGCAACTGGACACTAAGAGAAATGCAATTCAAATAGCGGAGCGTGATAAAATGTTGCCTTTCACATGTTAAAAAAAACAAAAAAATACAGGTTTCATTTAGATTCTTGTGACATTTGATGTGTTTTAGTTTAAAATGATTTCCCTCCATCAGAGATTTCTCCCAGATTCGAGATTTTAATGAAGAGCATTTCATCTCTCAGCGTAAATGCATGCATGCCTCCTCTGTATCCATAAAAAATCCTCAACTCCTGAACTAGATTTAAAAGGGAGCAGTCAGTCAAAGCACCCTTTCTCAGTGTGCTGTCAGCATCTGCACATGCAGAAAAGCCTAATCAGAGAGATACCAGTAAAGTGCATGTAATACTTTAGAGATTTAATGCAGTTTTTAATTGGATAGAGGCCCATTATTTTTCAATACAGAAGGGGCACTGAGGCACATAAAGCTCTTGAATATTTTTGCAAATCGTGTTCAACAGCATAATGATTAACCATGGCACTAAATTTGCCTCACAAAATGAAAAGCAAACTTCATGCAAGGCGTAATTTAATTGTTTCCCTTCACATTTTCTGCCTCCCATTGTTGGAAGCTTAACATTTTTAGAGTCTGCTTAACAGCTGCCTTGTGATGCTTGAGCTGCAACAATGTGACTGACAAATGTTTTGAAGTAGCTGCAGACTTCCTAGTGTCTTCGAAGGCCAAGTGTCAGGGAATCTTACATCACTTTATGTCACATTTGAAGCCTTATTACGTGGATATTTATTTTTATAATTTAAGGCTGCACATTGCCAATAAATGCATCATTCAGTTGATGCCATACAGAACACTTAATACTGTAATGTATCTGCTGTTTCTGTTTTTGGTTAACATAGCACATAATCTATCAACTCTCCAAACCATTCACAACATTACATAAATATCTGAGGTGTAATAAAAAATAACACACATACATTTAAAAAATGCCATAACCCCATGCTTGGAAATTAGTTTTGTTTTTAAAACACAAATCATCATATTCTTTCTTTCATACGAAAAAAAATATGATGAGCATTATTTATGTATATCAACATATCACAATAATTGTATTGAGCATTTTCCTTTTGTACAACAAAATATTACAGCAGTCAGAACTGCAGGTCACATTTCCATTTCAACCTGAGGAGAACACTGCCATCTGGGCTACAATTAGCGGTAATGCAATCCTGAACCATTTGTCTGTGTGCATGAATATTCAGAATCAGGATCAGGACCGGAATCAGGTCACCGGCTCACACATAATGTTTAAACATGCACTGCTAAAACAAACATATGTGGGGATTTTATATCTTTTTTTTAAGGTAAAAGGTATAAAAATGTAGACTAAAATAAGATACATGGTTAAAATAGAAAAGAAGGTATAGAGATAGAAAAAGACAATAAATATCTGTACAAACATAAACCAGTGCCTCCATGAGTGCGTAATAGTGCTAAAAAGCATTGGGAAATGACTGTTCAAATTTAGACTGATACAACAAATGAAATAGAGTGGAGACTGTGTGTACAGTACTGCCCCCAAAAAACACACATACGTTATATATATATATATGCATCGCCTACATTGTGAATAAATGTTGCATAACATTCGTACAGTAAGAGGATAAGACAGGATGTTTTGTATTGTGACGTGTGTGCAGTATGAATAGATGTAATGAATGCTGAAATGGATGAGTGAATTAGTCACCAGTGTGTTGTGTGCTGTGGAGTAACTCTTTGTATCTATGCCTTTGTTGTACAGTCCATTGTCGAACACACCAGAGAAGATCAAGTAAGTGTTGACCTGTGTGGGAGGGGTCTGTGCTGAAGTTCTCCGTCTGTTTCCTGATTCGACAGATGTTCAGGTCCAGGGTGGAAGTGGTGATCATTAACTAGTCCTAACTGTCCTTTTTGGTGCTATTCAAAACAAGAGCGTGACTGGTGTGTGTGGGGACAGAGATGGGTGTGGCAGGTTAAACTTCTGCTGGCACAGAATGCGCATCTTCTACTGCACTTTTTTATGATCGCATCCCACTTCAAGTGTTGAAAGACTGTGGGTCTTTGTTCAAAACAAACTCTATTGTGAAAGTGTGGAGTCCACTGTTAGCCCCCTACTTTTGAGCATGTTCCAGGTTGTTGTGTTTGGACCAGTTGGATATCCATTTGTCACCGTCTTGGATGAAACCGGTAAGCATGAGGACAAAAGAGTCCCTGGTTGCGCAGTCACTGGTGCACAGGGAAAGGAACAGCAGTGCTGACTGAATATAGGTTTTCCAAGCCTCACCTGCTGTGCCCTGTCTGTCAGGAAGTTGGTGATCAGCTGACAGGATTTAGCGTGGATGCTGCAGCTGTTCCTGGTTGTGTAGCATACAGCTTGCCTGCATATAAGCTTTAAAAAAACCCCACAGTAACAGCAGGTCATCCATTTTCCCAGGTAGCTCCCCTTAGCCGATTTCCTTTTACAGTGTGTCCCGTACCTGCGTGCACAGACATGTATTCTTTCTTTTTTTCTTTAATCCACTTAGATAAAAGGAAAATACAGAGTAAATATAAAAATGACAAAAATACAAGACAAGCAAGTCTGACAAGATTAGATTTAAATTAAATCTAATTAGATAAGAGATGAAAAAGGAGAAACAAGGAATTTGTTCATTCCCAAGAAAGAGCGCCTCAGGTTTACCAAAAGAAAATAATTAAAACAGCCACGGAAATGACAGAACGACAGCTATATAATCCAGCTTTTCCCCTCCTCAGATCCCTAACACACATTTATCTGCAGCATGATGTGTGAAGTTTAGCACAAACGCGGTAAACAAGCCTCTCTCTGCTGCTGAGCAGAGAGCACTGATAATCTGCCTGAGCATTATCTTATGTCACTTTTTGTGCATGCTATGCCCTTCTAATGCCAGAGTTTTACCATGTCAACACTCAGAGCCGTGCTCGCTGAATTTGAATGCGGCGGAAAAGAACCTGACATCTGTGCTGGTTTGTAGTGCCGGTAGAGGAAATAAAATGATAACAACAGCCTTCCTCTAAATCCAGCGGAATGGCAACTTTCCTCATTCAGCAACACAGAGACTTTTGAGGAGATGCCATTGCTGCCTCATTGGTTTTTCACTCCCTCTGATTACTCCTCTCATCTTATGTAAATCCTCTTAAGTCACATGTTATTGTTTATTGCAACTGTGAAGGTTAGGTGTTCCTAAGCCCTGTGCGTGCGCTTATCTCACCAGCGCATGCATCTTTGTCTCTCCAATGTGTCTTGTTTTCGTAATACACTAATGGATGAGAAAAGTTGTCTGGACTGATGCGGTGCAGACAACCAATCCACTGCAGTAAAATGCTAATCTCTCCCAGTGGCTAACAACTCTTCATGAAAGAGAGGCAGTTGCATGCTCCAGGGATATCACAGCATTATCAGAAGCCGGCTGTATTTGGGGATTTTTTTTTTTTCAAACAGTAAATATAAACAATTCTGAAACACACTTTTCACACTAATCATTTTTTTTGACCAGTCAGCTTCCCAGCCTCTGTGGTGTGCAGCCATGTTTGACTTCTGGCCTTGAATTGGTGTTTGTGGTTAAAGGATTTATGAGTGATGACCAGTCTAAGATTTTTCCACAAGCAGAAGATGATAGACATATGTGAAAGCTGTACTTTACATCATGGTGCCTGTTTGATGGAATAAAGCCATCTTTATTTTTTTCCTTTGATTTTTGTTTTCCTGTCAAGTCAAACTGACTTTAAAAAAAAAAAAAAAAAAAAAAGATTTCTTGTTTTGTTTTGTTTTTATTACTTTATTACTGTTCTATTTTATGTTGACTTAAAAGATAATATAAAATCATGTTTTAAGTAAAAATGCTCTTTAAATATGTTGGAATTATTTCTTTTGATCATGCAAGATGACTCTCTGCACAGGAAGTCAGTCCATTAAAGGAACTCAGCATCCTGATACCATTTGGCATCTTAACAAGACAATGGGTGTTTGCTTTTGGCCCGTGGCCCATCATTTGTTATCAGTTTTGGCCCTGGACTGCAAAGGAAAAAGTTTGGGCACTCATGGTCTATAGAGTGATGGAGACACCAGGCCAAAATGTGTTAGCTATCCATCTTCTCTGCGCTGTGACTTACAGTGCAGAGACGGGACAGGAGAATAGGGCCAAACACTTACTGAAGTGCAGATCTTTTATCAAGTTCAGGTTTCACTGCCTGGCAAGTATCAGAGATATGGACTCAAGTCAGTGTGACTTGGACTTCAGTTGACTTGAGTCACTGTTTTGATGAAAAAATCAAGTCAAATTTTATTTGTAGAGCCCAAATTCACAAAACACATTTTGCGTCTGAGGGCTTTACAATCTGCAGTGAGCGACACCCTCTGTCCTTAGACCCTCAGTTTGAGTGAGGGAAGACTACAAAAAAGCCTTTTAACAGGAAAAAATGTGGAAGAAACCCCAGGAAGAGCCACAGGGGAGGGATTCCTCT
>JBCAUF010000343.1:6371217-6385134 GCA_038406115.1 Haemulon aurolineatum
GACCTCATCAGGTCTAGGCCTAGTAATATCATGTAATATAACAACTAGTACTGCTGTAGTGTAAGAGGAATGAAAAGTGATGTTTTACAGTATGTCAAAATGATCCTTAATTGATTAACAAGGTGAACATTTTACTGGAATACAAACAGACTTGAGTTCACCTGTCACAGATTTTCATCTCTTTGCATGACTGAGAATAATGAAATATATTTCTGTGGCACACTGAGAATCTCACGGATCCATTGAACAAGACGTTCTTTTGAGACTGCTTCACTCAACTGTGTTCAGGAGATGTGCACACAGAAGGAAATGAAACCCTGTAGCAGTGGTCTCTATCATCACCAACTACCATTTGTACACAGTGCAAAAATTCCGAACAACACGTCAACGCTTTTGTGAACATTTTTCCATCAGATGCCCTCATCATCATTTTAATCATAAGGTACTAAAATCATCTTATATTTAATATGTGTCTGTCAATAAAAAAATGTAAAAATCCTCTCATAATAGTCAATTATAAGCAGAGGTATTGGTCCTTTTTTCATTTTGTTGATTGCAATAATTCATTCTCTATACTCCTCAGGAGAACCGCTTTGTCTTTAATTATACATCTCAAACCTGGTCTGGAGATGTCTGCCTAATAAGGGATCTTGCTGGTGGTGTGTGGACTGTACACAGATGGGTACTAGAGGGGGGGACTTGGTGCATGCACAAATCACAGAGTGGATAGAACAGGGAGGGGTCAGTGAAGGACAACAGCCCCATTTTCTGCCCCCTAGCGAGTCAATCTAGCCAGGACTCCCATTGGGTCACATGTGGATGGCACGGGTTTCTTATTCTAACAGCCCTGTGTTGTCCAAAAATAATCAGTTCAAATGCATAGAGTAAAATCTGATAAAATAATTCTTCATCCAGCTGGAAAAATTCTTGAATCCTTAAAAATGGAAACGACTGTACAGCTGTCAAGATGCTGTTGTTGAGACGTGACGTGGCCTGTGCGCTGATCCAGCATCAGATAATAAACAGGGCGGTGCCCGACATACAGTACAATATAGAACACGTATTGTGTCTGTGCAGCTCTGCAGCGTGCATACAGTATCTCAGGTGAACTTTGGAGTTGACCCCCCCATGCGCGAAGTCGGTGTGCACCGCTCACTGCACAGACTGCTGTCACTCCTGCTCACTTTGCACTAACTCCGACTACTGTGAACAGTCTCAGCAGGGATGGCAGCACTCGGCGGGATCCTGATAAAAGGAGGTAGAGTTGTGAATGAGGACTGCTCCGTGTTGAGCGACGTCTACATCGAAAACGGGAAGATCATTGAAGTTGGACAGAATCTTCAGATCCCGGCGGGGGTGCGCGTCATCGATGCCACCGATCGGCTGGTGATCCCGGGCGGCATCGACACGCACACGCACATGGAGCTGGCGTTCATGGGCACCAAGGCTGTGGACGACTTCCACATCGGCACCAAGGTGAAAATACTTCCTCATACTGTGCATCGCACTGATTGACAAGGACGAGGTCCCCATGCGTCCAAACGCGCAAAGTTAGGCAGAGTAATGACGGAAGTTAAGCGTCTCGACTTCACGTTAAGGCGCGTATTAATGTTCACCACGTTGTCTAATTGGTGTCCTCGCACAAAATTATATTTTTGTATTATTTCCCTTCGTATTTTGGGTCTCATCCTCTTCGACCGCTTTCATGAAGAAAGCTCAATGAGGACATTTTCTGGACCCCTAAAGTCGCACTTATTATCTTGTGGACACAAGTTAATAAGTCTTCTCTTTAGATAACCTAGAAAATCATCAACTATCTAAAACTACTTTTAATTAGGACTAGTCAAGGTAGGCCTATCCATTATTTTTAATAAATCCTTTATATTCATACAATCATTTATTGTAAAATCACATTACTATTATGTTATCGCCACAGTCATTCCATAATCATCACTTATCTATCTAAATCATTAATTACAGTATGTGGTTGTCAAATAGTAATATAAAAGGTGCATTAATTAAAAGTGGCTCTCCATGCAAAGTTCTGTAGTTTAGCTCCCAGCTTCATCTTTGTTTTGCATCCTTCATCTCTTTCCCACTTGTCCAACTATTCACTCTTCTTCCTGCACCTTTTCATGCATCTTTCAACTCATATCTATTCATTTATATTTTCAGCTGTTACTTCAAACACATTTCAGGCAGTAATGCGGTCTAACTCACTTAGAATATATGTATTTTATTTATATATTTATTTTGAATCATAAAACATTTTGATAATAACAGTGGGATTTACTCTCATTAGTATTGTGGAAGAAAAAGTTCCTTCAGGTCCAAGATTGTGGCTGGTTCAAGTGAGTTTATTCACTGTGCAGTGGAGACAGAAGTACATACAGCAAGGCAGCAGAGGTCTGTCCGCTGATCAACTTGGAAAGCATGGTTTTATACTGAAACATCAAAGTAATCATGAAAGACAATAGGGTGTAGGGTTGAACTAGGGGTGTGTGACCAGATAACAAAAGGGCAGACAGAGCTCAGGAGGTTACAGACAATCTAATCAACAATCAACGATCTAGCACTATTGTCTTTTCTTCTACAGTATCATTTTCAGTCTCATCATTACCAAAACCTTGCAACTCTCGGGTCCCATCAGACGGGAAGTACTTTACCAAGTAAAAGTAGCAGTACCACGATTTAGAAATACTCTAATAAATAAAGGTGCTGCATCAAAAGCTTTAATTGTAAAAGTACAAAAAAATCTAAATATAGGCTACTGTAGATAAAGTAAAACTATACTTATGCAGAATGACTCATTTCAGAACAATAATAAACAGTTATGTATTAATATGCTCATTGATTTAACATTGTATCTGGTAAAGGTGGAGCTCATTTTAATTACTTTATGACTGGGTTGTGCATTTGCGAATTTCCACCCAGAGATAAATCAAGTGCAATCTTAAGCTACACACATCTATACACACACACACACACATATATATATATATATATATATATATACATATATATATATATCAATGGAGTGGCCTGTAGTAAATTAATGTACTTACTTACTTTCTAGCATTGATGCTACAATAACTAGGCTTTCCACACTGGCTTATAGATGAATGTACAAGAATTCGCAGTGCATTCATTTTCTTGACTGACACCTTTGTGACATTTGCTGATACTATACACTACTGTAGGTGAAAGATTAATTCCTAAAACAGATATGTATTTATCTTTGATTTGATGTTCATGTTGGTATTTTATTTTGAAGGTTGTGGCCACATATGTAGTTTAACTTTGTCTGACTTACATCCATGGCAAATTAGACAGTGCAGTTGGAGGGTGAGGAAACATAGTTTTGAACTGTGAACCTCACAAACTCCGGTGTACAAATTACTTTACGTCAGAGTTAGTCAGTCATCCTCACGTTTATGTTATTTTGTCCACACCGTGTTCATCGCACTTTGACAGGCTGCTACACAAGTGAGTCACAATAAATCAGATACCAATTAGCAGCTAGTGTCAGCTTTATTAGAAGTATGACCATCACACGTTTTATAATTGAGGTGTCAGGGTGACATGAAGCAGCTTACAGAGGAGCAGAGAGGCCAAAGTGTCGCTGTCTGAATGCATCAGTCACAACACTGGTGTGATGTGACACGGGGAAACAAATGTGTCGCTGAGCAATCAACACCTTAAACTGCAGTATCAATAATGGGCACGATGCAGAATGAACACCTGTGAAAACCCGACAGTGTAAGCTTCACAGGGATATGTGAATGTTGCAGGGCTACTTTATCAGATTATGTGTTGTTCCAGTTATTTTGTCCACCATAATGAACTGTGTAGTGTCTTAAGTCATATCTATGGTGTCCACAAACGTCTGCAAATGATTTTTGTTCCTCATGCACTGATGTGAATCTGATCAGAGTTCAGTATAAATGGTCTGGACTCACTCTTTGTAAAACAAATCAACGATTGTACTGGCATGAAGTAATCTCTCCAACATTGCCCTGATAAAGGCACTAAAGTTTACTTCAATATGTTGACTGATGTGGACCAACGCCCATTAAGATGAAAAGAATGATGAATGAATTACTATGATTCTTCATAGTGACGTGCCCTATAACATCTTATCATTGATACAAAGTTATATAATGTTTGATAGTGTTGATGCTGTAACCAAAAAATAGTCATAACCAACAATGAATATCCCATGGGAACCAGTCAATAGTTTGAATTATTTGGCAGCATTCGGAAGTTAATGTATAACCTTCGTCCATAATGTGCGTGTTCCACCAGGCCGCTCTAGCAGGAGGCACCACGATGATCCTGGACTTTGTCATCCCCCCAAAAGGAACTTCTCTGCTGGAGGCTTACGAACGCTGGCGCAACACTGCTGACCCCAAAGTTTGCTGTGATTATTCGCTGCATGTGGCCGTCACATGGTGGAGTGACAAGGTGAATGAGCACATCACTGTTCATGAATACAGAAGAAAAAAAGAGCTTACAAGTACGCCTACCAATTCCAAATGAATTGGAGTCAGCAAACAGAAGTGTCTGTTAAGAATAAATGTATCATATAGTATATTTGTTTTGTTTCTGTTGAAGGCACCAATTCCCCATATCTGACAATCAAAGCTTTTCCTCCATGCATGTCCCCATACCTTTTACTTCTCCAGGTCAAAGAAGAGATGCAGACACTGACCAGAGAGAAGGGGGTCAACTCCTTTAAGATGTTTATGGCCTATAAAGACGTGTTCATGCTGCAGGACTCTGAGCTATATGCTGCCTTCTCCCGGTGCAAGGAGATCGGTGCTATAGCTCAGGTGCATGCAGAGAACGGAGACCTGATTGCAGAGGTCAGTATGAGCAACTAGGATTAACAAATGCTCTGGCAAGTCACTCACACACTTTTCACAACCCCCCATCACAGTATTAGTTTCCATTTTTTTCTATTTGAAGCTCAGGCAATGTGATTCACTATTTGGAAAACATACTAAAATTAACAAGTAGAGACTTGTGGGTTTTGTTTCATGCATGGACATGAAACAGTTTTCTAATCTGAACAAAAGTAGCCCTAATTGTCCCATAAGAAGAGAAGCATATTTGCTGCAGTCTTCTTTATCAGGACAGGTTAGGCCAGGGCAGAGCAGAGCAGGTAAATAATGGCTTATGTGTAAATACACCACAGTCCAGAAACAATTACTGGTTAATGTTTAACCCAGATGGAAGCTAAGTGTTTTCTTCATTCGAGAGATCTGCATCCTGTCATGGAGGAGTAGACACTGTAGCAGTGCTAGCAACAGAAAATTCAGCAGTGCTCAGTAATGGCATGGCTGAAATTGCATTTTAGAAATTTCATGAAGTCTGAAAATTTTGAATGAAGGGGCATATTGATTCTCCTGCATGATCCAGTTGGGTCAAAGGTCCATCGACTCTGTCTGCAGCAGCAATGAGTAAACGTTTAGCAGAGCAACTTGAGTGAAATAGCAGGAACAGCTTTTTGATCTGTCAAACATCTACTGCAGCACACTTTTCACCTGAAGAATTTAGGATGGTCACAAAAATAAGTTTATTTCACTGCAGATAGTAAGACTGACATGACATCCAGAGAAGCACCAGTGTAATTAAATGATTAACATTAATAACGCCGGTCTCATTTACATGAGGTTGTTCCATGGCCTTTTGTGCTTAATTGTTCACTGAAATGCTACAAAACAAAGGGGACATAATTAATGATATTAGTTACACCTGTATGTGTCTGCTCTATATTTTCAAATTCATCTTTTTTTCTTTTTTCTTTTACTTTATTTATAAATCACCATGTGTTCATATATAAGACAAACAAACATACAAACAGACAAAAGACAACCAAGAGACATAAACAAGAAATTAAAAAAAAAAATCATCTTTTTTTGAAATGTCATGACAACAGTTCACCACTAGGAAGCAGCAAAGGCTCAAAAAGTCAAACGTGGTGCTCCTGTGGTGAGGAGCACATGATTAATGCCGACCATCAGAAAAGTGTTAAAGGTGCGGTGTGCATGAATTTGTGTTGTTAACCTAAATGTCCCGTTTGGGATCCATCTGTGACGGCTCACTGTCATACATTAAGTCATGCGTGACACTGTTCTGTCGGCTTCATACCTTATGGCTTTTGCTAATTTCATGAGAATGAAATTGATACACAATAAACATGTTTGTTGTCTGATGACATATTTCAGAAAATGATGTGTTACCTCTGTTTGGGCTGTCAGAGACCTCAGCTGTAAAACACAGAGAGATATCTTTCATAGCTGTAGAACACTATAAAAGATAGCATACTCATTATGTACATTTGTACATGTCTGTGGAAAGATTTTTGGCTAACAAAATGAGTATCTATTTCTCCATAGAAAAGGGGAGAAAATACTTGGATAGAAAAGAGAGTTAAATTTGTACACAAAGAGCCTTGGGGTCTGTGAGAGACCAGACAATTTCAACACAAAGATGAACATGTTTTTAATGCACGACTTTGACTTGTGGGTTCATGATCTCACATGCCCTTTGCAACATTAGTTTAGTTCCAGCTGTATTAATTACAGTCTGTTGCCTCTGCATGGACAGATACTGCTCCCATTATCCTTCCATCTCCTTTAACCTTTATGCTGTCTTGTTGTCCCCGTCCCCGCTGGGACTCCACAGGGGGCTAAGAAGATGCTGTCTATGGGCATCACGGGGCCCGAAGGCCATGAGCTGTGTCGGCCAGAGGAGGTGGAGGCAGAGGCCACCCAGCGGGCCATCACCATCGCCCACGCTGTCAACTGCCCGCTGTATGTGGTCCATGTCATGAGCAAATCTGCCGCCAAGGTGGTGTCTAATGCACGCAGAGACGGTGAGTGTGGGCTTGCTGCCACCTGCTGTTGGAATAGGGCAAGGGTGCAGCAGGGTGAAACTGCTCAGGCGTCATTATGTGACCTCAGAAACGGTATGAAGAGGAATTAAAAGCAATTTTGAAATAGAACCGGCGTTTTTTCTTCTCTCTCTGCAGGTCGTGTCGTGTTCGGGGAGCCCATCGCAGCTGGATTGGGCACCGACGGGACTCACTACTGGAACAAAGAGTGGGCCCATGCTGCTGCCTTTGTCATGGGTCCTCCCCTTAGGCCTGACCCCAGCACCCCAGGGTACCTCATGGACCTACTCGCCAAGTAGGTGGAAATGAAAGTGTAGCAACCAGTAATGTCACCACAGATTATAAAAATGTCATAAAAAGCACCGGTGCCATTTTTCATATTTATTTCAGGCGTGTTTTGTAATTTAGCATTCATGTTTCGGAGCTGTTATTTCCAGAAGGGGAGAGCTGCTATCACAAGTATTCACACAAGTCACACGATTACACTAGCCTTGTTAGACAAGCATGAACTGATGAAGCCTCTTGGATGAGAGGTGAATCTTCAATGACAGGATGACCAAGTCCAGTTGAGTTCAGTTAGATTTCCTTGAGATAACCTTGACCTTGATGAATGAGAAAATTCACAGGCTTATCACAGTAGTATTCCAGCATCTATTCTATCAATCATTTATACGTGTATTTATCCACCAAATGTTCCAGTGATGATCTCAGTGTGACGGGCACGGACAACTGCACCTTTTCCGTGTGCCAGAAGGCTCTCGGCAAAGACGACTTCACCAAGATTCCCAACGGGGTGAACGGCGTGGAGGACAGGATGTCTGTCATCTGGGAGAAAGGCGTGGTACGTCCCCGCTAACATGAATGCACTCCATCAGACGCCGCTCTGCACCGACACATAGGTCTGAAACTGCGTGTAGAGCTGCTCGCAACAGCTATTATGCAGCTTCCTGTCAGCATCCCTGTGATTACACAGCTCGCAGTGACGAGGCAGTGGGCTGAGTAAAAAGATGCGAGAAACGGGCCAAACGACAACATAGCCTCGAATTAAAGCGTGCTCTTTGAATTAAAAGACGCTGTTTGAAGGTATCTTGCGTCAGCTTGATGCTCACGGTGATGCATAGTCAAGGCTGAGTCATCGGGTATGGGGGCCAAATTATTGGAGGAATATGCATCAATTAGGCACAGTATCACTTAGAATGATGAGGCTCCTATGGCGGCCCCTTTTGCTGATAGTAAGTCGTGAAGATATGATTTGTATATAATGGAGCTAGATGACGCTCGACTTGCACCAAAAAAATAAATAAATAAATAAATTGGTAAAACAGCAATGTCTTTTCCCAGAAATCATTAAATCAATGAAATTAATCCACAGATCTTGTTGTGAACTGTTTAATGTTGGATCTGTTCTTTTCATATTTACTTAATCTGACATACAAGTTTGTCTGTTTTTGCACAGTACCAACAGAAAAGCCAATAAACTCTGGTGGCTGCAGATTGCTGCAGAGAGCAGACGTTGCATTTTCTCACTGTTGTTGTGAAGACGCTGTTTCAGCCCGGCTGCCCCAAGGCCACTGGAAAGATTTACCACATGCAACAGTGCTTACACATCACACATTAGATGATATTTTGGCGGAAATGAGTTGCCTGCTGCACAGTTAAGCACTGACCTTTGGTCTGCTCATTCTGTATTTTGTTGTCATCCACTGTGGCCCCTTACTCAAAGTGGCTGCTTTGTGCGTTTCCTCCCCTCAGCACAGCGGCAAAATGGACGAGAATCGATTTGTAGCTGTCACCAGCAGCAACGCAGCAAAAATCTTCAACTTCTACCCGCAGAAAGGCCGTATCGCCAAGAACTCGGATGCTGATGTGGTTATATGGGACCCCAAGATGACAAGGTGAGGACCCGACTCCAGCCATTCAGCAGTATGGGAGAAGGCTTTTTAAATAGAGCAGGAAAACAAAGCTCTAGGACACTGTGTGTGTGTGTGTGTGTGTGTGTGTGTGTGTGTGTGTGTGCACAGTTTAAAATGTGCACGACTCCAGCGCACATTCTGAATGCTCTCTTATCTCCCAGTATTAAGTTAAACGTTTCTGCCAGTGCTATCAGCGGCTTCAACTGCAGATGGTGCTGCTGAAACATTGGGCAAACTTGAAAGCATGTCTTCAGGCTGTCAAACATTCGGCCGAATAAGATAAGGTTTCTAAAGTTTAGCAGGAAAGCATGCAGGATATAGATACAGGCAACTAAAAAGAGAAGTGATACATCTTTCATCTTGTGCCACCTCAACACACACACACACACACACACACACCACGTAAGCTGATTACGTCTGTGCACTATCCAGAAGTCAGAGTAAGTCATTACTTATCTACAGCTGCAAATTAAAGCATGACACAATTTGCATATGAATCATCCTCATCAGTCATTAAAAAAGACTGTTGGAATGATTAATTCTTTTCCATGTTTGGTTATTTTTTAGGAAGGATTTTAGCACGCTTACATAAGCTCGATGCGCACAGCGTCAGTGGGACGATGCTGATGGGCCATGGTGAGGATCTTAAAGATGACAAATATTTCACGTGGGAGCTAAACCAATTTTCATAGTACAGAACACACAGTATTAAAGCTATTTTCAGTAACCGGCTCAGAGTATCATACGGCTGTGTAGAAAAACTGATCATGTGATTGTCTGTCTCGGTTTTCTTATCATTCTCACAAAGTCCCAGATATGGAGCAGAGGGGGGACAATGTGCTGCGCTGCGGCGCACACGCACAGATGCAGACGCAGAGGACAGTGTGCATTCCAGTAGCTCGCATACTGTAGCGCACTCTGGCTTATATAACCCAGAATGGCACTGCGCTGCTGTGTTTGGCGGCGAATCTGGGCTGAGCCCCTCAGGGAAGTCGCTAACCGCTGATGTGAATCGGAGAAGAACACATTACACCCCAGCGTAATTTTCTGTAAATGAATTCACTGGTAACATCGGCAAAAAGCTTGTGTGAGACGTTCTCACTTCTTTCCGTGGAGGGGTTTACAGTTACTTCGATCCTCTCTGGCCCACCATGCTCGGACATCTCCTGCTCATGTGTGTTGTGTCTTTGCCGTGTGTGCGTGCTCGTCCGCCGACGTTACAATGCCTTTCAAGCATGAGAGCGCCGCATGTTTGATTGCTGCTGCCGTGAATTCATCTGTGAAACTGTGTAATTAATTGCCCTCAGAGCAAGTGTCGCTTCATAACATCCGGGACCGGGGGGCCTCAAACAGTTGCATAACCAGAAACGCTGAGGAAGCTCAGTCAATCGCCTTGTGTCTCGTAATTAGGTTATTTGAATAATGAGGACACATCTTGTTTTTGTCAGCGCACACTAGGCATGGTGTCTGGATGCACAAGTCAACAGGAAATGTTTGTGTGTGAAAGAGCTCTCACAAAGAGAAAATACATTCAATATGTTTCGTGGAAGTGGCTGAGTCAGACTTATTTCAGTATTCCCTGCTGATTTAGTCTTTTCACTCAGATATGTCTGTTTTTTTGTTCAGTATCACGAATCTCTACTGAGCAGAGCATTTGGTTATTTTGCTGTGAAGTGTTAAAATTGGCTTTCTCTCTGAGAGATTTCCTGCGTTTTCCAGAAAGCCCTTCAGCCACCTCGATGAGAATGTGCTTGAAACTGCGTTAAGTTCTCGCTACTACATGCAGTGGTTGAAGTACACCCATTCTTTACTTGAAGCTGCTTTGATTAATCATTTTATAGAAACAATGGTCGTGGAAATAAGGATGAACCCTTGGAGAAATATTGAACGGCTCTGCAGCTCTGCGGAGCGTTTTTGTGTCTTTAAGCTCATTGTTTTTGTTTATGGTCTGTAAGTTTGCAGTTTTGGATCAATCTCGCTGCCTTCAGTGTTGTTTTCGACCTACGCAAGCAGCTGTTTTCAGCTAAATAGCTCTAATACAAAGTGGCTAGCTTTTAGTTACAGAAAAGCCAAATATTATGGCCAGATAAGATAATAAATGAATATACTTTTCTTGGACGCATGCAGTATCACATAAATGTAGTGGATTTGAAGTATATGTAGCATAAAAATACTTGAATAAACAACAAATATATCTATTTGATTAGAGTCACCCCGGTTTTATGTGGCTGGAGAGAGATCGTGCGGTAGCAGTAGTGTAGTACAGTTCAAGCAAAAGTGGTGAATTATGAGTTATCCATAAATCTTGAATAAAGCCATTCCTGCCTGAGACACATTTACCATGAGTGCTTTTCAATAAATCATTTTAAGTATTTGAATCATTTTTGCCAATAAACTCTTTTGCAGCCGTACTAAATTTGTTTGGGTGAGGACTTGAAAGTGTTGCCTGTCTTGCATTTCTTCATGAAAGCTCAGTCTCATTCAGCATCCCACCCGAGCCTTTTTAGAGACGAGACCATCACATGAGCTACGTTGTAAATAATACATTATATTATATTGCTTGTTGCCGCAGTAACTTGATGCTTTGTATGAGTCGTACATCTTGGCCTGATTCAGTCAGATTCAGAGTCGAGTGGAGCGCATAAAGGTTTCTCAACAGGTCTGTGTTGTCTTTTTTCAGCTTGGCATTCAGAGAGCATGCAGTGATTACCTCATTTATCACAAAGGGCTCCGTGTGATAAAGAAGTTTTGCTCTAAAGTAGTTGTCAATAGCTGTTTGCAAACCTGTGGTTGTATTCTTGTGTTTTGGTAGGAAGATATCAGCCAAGACCCACCACCAGGCCGTGGACTACAACATCTTTGAGGGCATGGAGTGCCACGGCGTTCCTGTCATCACCATCTCCGGGGGCAAAGTGGTCTATGAGGACGGGCGGCTGAAGGTGTCACCAGGGCACGGCAAATTCATCCACAGAAAACCCTTCTCGGAATTTGTTTACAAGCGAATCAAGCAAAGGGAGCAGGTCAGTCAACACGTCAAGTTTCAGTACTAGGAAATAACACCTGAAGTACCCAAATTACCAAAAACCACCCAATTTCCATAATACATTGTGCTCCAAGTCTGTGCCTGAAATCAGTCCCTTTTTGCTACATGATGTGATTTTTTGAGGAAAAAAAGAAAATGACACAATCGCGTATGTGCAATACTAGTATATTTTGGAGCAGTCTATATCTTAATACCAAAACTGGATCAGATGACTGGCTGTAATGTGAAATGAACAAACGATGAACCTACAGACTTTAAGGTCATGTTCAACCATAGCAGGCAGCTGTTTTCAGCAAGATAGCTCTAAAAACACACTGCTGACAACTCAACCCATTGCACGTTTACACCAGGGCAATAAATAGTCCTGCACATATCAGTCACTAACACCTTTGTTTCTCATGCAGTTTAGATTTTCTATAAATTATTGAATGAGTCAGTGAGAGTTCATGAAGGGAGAATAAATGAAACAAAAGAAAAGTACCTTTTAGTGGACTGATAATCAGATTTATGTGGAATTCAAAACAACCAGATCCCAATGAGGTAGGCTACTGCACACAAAGGTCATTTAACCTTTCTTTCTGCTTTGTATTTTGCCTGCAGGTGGGGAAACCTACAGCTGTGATCAGAAAGCCCTATGAAGGCAAAGTCATTTCTCTATGAACAACTGACGTGGAACATGAAAGGCACTTTGAATCTCCAGCAGTGTGTCTCCAGTGCAATCCAGGAGCTACCAAAGCTAAAACAACTGAAGCCTGTCTCACTGATGAACCAGCTATGTGTGGTTTCTACATCTTCATTTTTTTTTTCTGTTAGCCATACATACATTATTGCCATTTAAATCACTGTGTGCAGTAAAGGTGTTGTTGTTGGTCTGTGGGTCAGCTCTGATCCACACTTAGGTCAATGGTCTGTCGGCAGATAATACCTTTAATATATTTGTTCAACTGTGTGAGGTTTCCAGGTCAACCCTGCTCAATGCACAGGTCAGTAGAACCCACTGTGCTGCTGGAAATTACATTTGCTCAATCATACATTATGCAATCAAGTAATTCTCTGTAAGGTGTGAAAATAGGGCATATGGATGATTTCACTGTTTAAAAAACGTGACGTAATTACAAGACATTTCATAACTTTTATATTTGTGTGCGTCATTGATGTTAAAGGACCAGTGTGGTGGCATCTGCCAGTGAGGTTAGAGAGCGCAACCAGCTTGCCCCGCTCTGCCCTTCTCCCCTCAACCTTGTGAAAAACGCGAAAGGCCCTCCCTAGAGCCAGTGTTTGGTTTGTCTGTTCTGGGCTAGTGTAGAAATATGGCAGTGCAACATGGCGGACTCTGTGAAAGAGGACCAGCTCCATCTGTTGAGGTAAAGGGTTCATTCTTAGGTAATGAAAACACAAAAAATATTATTTTCAGGTGATTATACACTAATCAAAACATACTCATGAATATTGCAGTCCAAATTGTGCAAATAGATCTCTGTAAATGTTACACACTGGTCCTTTGATTGTTTTATAGAATAATTTTTAAAAACTGGCGTTGGCCATATGTATGACTGATTCTTCTCTTACTGGGCATTTTTTAATTTTCAACCCTTTTTTTCCTAAATGTTTGTTGCCATTGGTAACAGGACTGATGTTTCTCACCCTTTCCCTTTGCAGAAAATATCATCAAATGTGCTGACATGCGTGAAAGCATTAAGATTTACTTTGTTGACCCAGATTGACTCTGCATTTGCATACTGTATTCAGCAGGACGGTACATTATCATATGCACACCATCTATGCCCATGTATGGACTGTATTCATTCTTTCCCATGGTGAAAAAGGTCTGCGGCTGTCACCGAGCATCATGTGGCAGCTTCCTATTGGGCTGGCATGCTGGCGTGGTATTATGCCACAGGGCCAGTTGAGACATAATGTGAGCTTATCAGGTTGCCACATGGTTCAGTGGCAGCGTGTGAGTCACAGAAGGCCTACTCATCCTTGAGCTGTACCACTTCCGTCCTCTTTCCTCTTACAGAGAGGAAGGGGTGGTGTGGGATTGTGCAGTCGAGACAGAGTAG
>JBCAUF010000343.1:6442061-6455278 GCA_038406115.1 Haemulon aurolineatum
AATAAATTCAGTGAATAAATCAAGGGTCAGCCCAGTGGTGGAGTGAGTGCTAGTTACCTGGAGGGTGGGGGAACGCTGGGAGAACGCGACCGCGCCCGGTTAATATCAGCCGACCGAGAGCAGTGGTTAGACGACATCACCTGCTCAGGGACAGACAATGTGGAGCTCTGGAAGTCTCTGCCATTTGGCCGGTAGTCTGTGAGGACAAGAATGGATATAGAAAGAAAGGGATGGGGGGACAAGGTTAGGAGGGAGATGGTCCCTTATTAATATTCTGACATCAAAAATACTACAGTAGTGTATTTATTGTTGTCTTGTACAAATACAACACATTTCTGTGCTAATTTAACTTTAACACCTTGTGAATTCTTGTATTTTTGGATTAGTGAAATAGCAAAATCTGCAGCATACGATTATGAAATATGATGACTACTAATGATGCAGACCCAGTCTAACCCCACCTTGTAATAATTTCAAAGAAACAGACCAAACTTTATCAGGCTTATACTAAATGCCAATCTGCACGGGCACAGATTTTCCATTATGATGAGTCTCTATTTTCTAAAAATGAGCACTAGATCTCAATAAAGGTGCAATTCATCTGCTGTGTTAACATTGTGCATTAAACATGAAAATAGCCTTTAAAAAAATCAGAAACATTATAATGAATTTTCTCTGCAAGACTGATTAGACCATTGAACTTGAGAGAGTTCATTAACCGATAATCAGACATGGCTAGCAGCCATGGTTAAGGTCAATGCTTAGCACTATTAAAGTTGATTGATATTCAATAGAGTGTATAGCACATTTAAATGAGTTAAAGAAAACCCTAAATCAAAAGTTGGAAAAGATGGAAAGGTAGGAAAAAATGGAGGAAATCATAAAGAAAGGTGGACCTTCAGCTGAGGAAGTTTGACGAATTAATACAATTGGATTTTCTATTTGATGAGAGGTCGCTGTGCATAACAGCTGAAATAAATCAATTAAAGTATTTCAAACTAAAAAATCCACCCTGATTACAAGAGGATGCAAGTCAAATTCTGAATAGAGCTGTGTCACGTACTGCACTTGTACCACAGGAAGAATCAGTTTTGACTTGATGCTGCTAGCACCTAACAAATATTTCACCTGGGTGGAGGGTGATCACTCTGCACAACAAAACTAAAGCTAAAGCCAAAATCAACAATAATTATGTTCCAATGTGATGCATATTAGATTTAACATGGAAAACATCTGCCATCTCCAACACAGAGCTTCCTGCAGGGGAGCAATCCGTTTTCGTGCAGTACCAAATTAAGTCTATTCTTCCTCTTGACATGCTGCTTCACGCATGACTACAGCCTGCCTGTTAAGCACATATAAAGACAAGAACCTCTACTGACAATTAATAGGATTTAACAAGAGGAGTGGACTGCATCCGTGCAGAAGTAGGGAATAGGACACAGGAGTGTCAAAGCAAGATTTAATGTACTGTGCAAATGATGAGAAAATTGACTTCTTACTTCTAAAATTCTCTTCCATCAAACAAGTCCAAAAACAGGAATTATACTTTGAAAGACAGAATTACATATGCATAACCTGTGCAGTAATTACTAGAGTGTGCTTCATTTCACTAAAAATGCCTGCTGTGCTATATGTACCAAACAATTAGAAACCTGGTGTCCATTGTACCGTCAAATAAAATGCTTTTCTTCCTCATTTGAAAGTAATGGCGTCAGCAAGCAGTCTAATGCAAAGACTGCAGGATGAAGTGAGACGTGGTGGAGCCTGAGTAAAGAGGAGGGTGCGACCAGAGACGAGCAAAGGGGTATTCCCCTCACTGTGAATGAAGTGAAGGGGACTGGCATGGTGAGGCAGTGAGGGTCTGATGAGAATGTTAAAGAGGCTGGAGGAGGATTTCCCTCAGCTACGGTTTCATCAGCAATGCCAGGCATCCCTTCTCTGCCTGTCTGTCTGTCTGCCTGCCTGCCTGCCTGTCTGTCTGACAGGTGTTCGTCTCCCTCCAATGCACTTCCTCTATACTGTCACACGTTCTTCCCTCTCTTCTTCTCCGTGGCCTGTATCTGCCCATAGGGATGTGAAGCATTACCACATGCTAAACCAACAGTGCAGACAGCTGCCTCCGACCTGCGATTTAAAAAACAGCTTTCCTGCAGACAAGGTCGGCACAATTTCTGTGGTCTTCAAGTGACAGAAATAAAGAGGGACGGTATTTATTGAAACAGGGTAGAAAAGAACATATTGTACAGCTTGCCAACACCACCTCCTGCATGAGAAAACTAAAGCAAACCTCTCTTTTATTCTGTGGCTTTACTGCCTATTTTCTTCGAGGTTGATATTTTATGTTGGCAAATTTCAAGTACTTGTCAGTCTCCGTTTCTGCCTATGTCTCTGGGTCTCTGGCTGGTAGCAGCTCTGCTTCTCCTTTTCTGATGTGCACCGTGGGCGTGCTGCCGGAGCCTCGGCGAGTACAGCACAACAGCAACTAGCAGTGCAGAGGCAGACAAAACCTCAGTGCTGCCTCACCGTGCTGCTGCTGCTACTGCTGGGCTGCAGCATTTTACCCTGTTAATATGATATATAACAGTATTTGTAAGCTGTTCAAGCCCAGGGAGCATGTGACAGATGGTGACATGTTGGAGGCTCGCTGAGTTCAAGGCCAAAACAAATAAACATAAAATTAAAAAAATTAGAGTTTGGCCCGGTAAAACATCCTGCAAAAATGAAACTATTTGTGACTTAACCTGCAGATGGTCTCGGATTTGATTCAGTTGCATTGCCAACAAATTCATTCGCATGCAACTAACGACTCTTGCATGTCAGTATGACCTTAACATATTACCTGTTATTACCCCGACACCATCTTCACAATCGTAGTCTGAGATCTCACTGTCACTTATCCTCTGGGATCCTTCGATGTGAAGAGACAGAGAGAGACAGGAGAGGGAGAAGGTGGATCAAATGAGGAGAGAAAGAGAGAGAGAGACAGGGAGATGGGGGAAGAGGGCAAAGTCATTTTCATTTACTTGTTCATTTACCTACCCTTTTTTATATATTATGCCTCTCTGGTCTGAATGTAATCTGTATTGGTTAAAGTGAAAGTTCTACCAACCAATAAGATATGGAGCCAGTGAATGCACTGTCAGTCTCTAACTCATGTCGCACAGCAACCCACAAATACAACAAACGGTCTCGCAAGACAGCATTTTGGATAATATATGTGAGGCGTCAGCTGTAACAAATAATGCTGCATTTCACTGCTCGACTTCAACAAAAACAGCAGATCTCTCTTCATCTGAACTGTGGCACTTTTAAATGGCACATTCAATCATTCAATTTACATGTGAAGCTGGGGGGGGGGGTGGGAGAAATGATATGGCTTTACAGCTCTTTCTTCATCTTCCCCAGTAGCCTTATCACCCCTCCCCGTCCCCTCTCTTTAAAGTGTGACCCCCTCCCTGTAGACCCCCCTCTCACCGCCTTCACCGTTCAGTCAACTTAAATCAACTGGACACGTGTGCTTTATCAGAAATGACAAGTGCTGCACTCTGGCAGTGCCGCTCCCAACCTCTCATCTCAGCTGGCTGGAGACTTTTTACAGCTGTCAGCTCTTTCACCTCACACTAACACAAACGCCCAGAAAATCATCCTGGTGGGGGAGGCGGGCGGGCCTTAAGTGTCTAGTAGAAGCAGTACAGTGAAGCAGTGCTGCGTAACAAGGGCTACAGTACGGCCGGCTGGAGCATGCAAACCGGTATCTCAGAGAATAGTAGTCAGAGAAGAAAGGCCATGAAATTAGCCATTTTGGGTTTGGGTTAGAGGAAATACAAAACTAGAAAATAATGTATTATGCATAAAGATAATCAAAGGGTTTTTTTGTCCTTTCTCCGAGTAAGTACTATATATCTCCACTGTGAGGAAGATTAAGAATAGTAAGCAAAGCATCACACCAGAAACAGAGTCATCTGGTGCTTCCATGACAATTTCAAAAACATATTCACATTCAAGACACACCAATACAAGCAAAGCAGAATGGGCTGCATGATTTGTCAAATGTATTTTGTGCATTTTTAAAAAAGGAAATATTGGTAAGGGGCAAAATAATAAACAATGTACATCACGAAGGAAAAGCAAGAAGTCTTAATCATATCTAAGTATATTCTGTCTGCCGGGGCTGGTTGGTAGCCTGGGTTTTTAGGGTGAGGATCGAGTACAGTTTTGCAGGATGTGGTTGTGGGTTGCGGGATGGGATTGTGAGACAGTTCACAGGTGAACACAGAGAGAGAGGCAGAGGCTACTGTTTCCTAAATCTCTGTTTCCCTGGAGCGTCCATGTGTGTGATACCCCGAGTGGATTTCAAACAAGTGGCGTGAAATTTACGCCATCTCCCCCACATTGAAATCCACGTAAGGCAGCAGAAACATGTGCCCTTCATGGAAAAAAGGGGGGGGTGGAGAATCAGGGCACAAGGACAGGAGAACACTCAGACGCTCCATAGAGCAGCACAGCCTGCCAGTGCAGGGGCCTTTACCTGAGTTGTATGAATATGAGCCTTTGTCTGTGAAAGCAGAGGTAGTAAAGTTGTAATGTAACATGGATGACAAAGACAAGATATGCATAACAAACAACAGCTATCAAAAGCTTTAGTAAACTAAACCTTATTGATACACACTGGGGGGATGTTAATGATGTGTCCACAGTGGCAAAAATATGTCTTAACACTAAAAGAAAATCAGCTGTATTTGCTCTTTTAAGCAACCTGTGTCATATAGCATGTATCTTTGAAAGTATTTGTCCCTATAGGGTTGCCACTCTCACTTTCACGTGACTGTACATTTCAAGACATCAGTACGAGTTTTGTGCCGTGTGTCAGTGACAGAGGGGTTACATACTCTGCAGCCGCCGTGTTGGACTCTCTCCATGGAGCTGCCTGCGCTGTGCATTCGGGGAGGCACGTGGGAGCGGGATGGAGGACACGTCGTGGGTTTGTAGCTTGTACCAATGTGGCTCGTCATCCAGAAGAGCTGTTTCCAGCTCGATAAGGATCTTTGGGAGGAAAAAGGTCAGGGTGATGTCTCTCACCTCAAAAATGGCCTCACTTCAATGTTGAAAAAAAAACCTAACATTTTTCTCAGTGATGAAATTACAGCAACACACAACACACCCTTGTGCCACTACACTCACAAAGAAAGTGAGCTTCCCTCTTGGTGTGTTCGTTTATCATAAAAGTCTTACACAGCAAGAAAAAACATCAAAGCTCCGCATCCATGCTGGACAAGGACTCGACCACCAAGAGCTTTATTAAGGGCATGACCCCATTCAAGAGGATTAGCTGAGATACTGTCAGTGAGTGTCCCTGATGGGTGGGGTTTGGTTCACTTACCTCTCCCAGGAACTCGCTCTCCTCCTCCCTCACCCTGGCTTGGTCCCACAATGTGATCTCCAGCATGCGCTCCCGAAACTCCCGCCGGTGCACCGGCGAATACATAAAGGTCTGGTTCCATTTGGGCTCTAAGGATTTCTTTACTGTTTTTGTTCTCCTCTTGCTTTTGTCGCTGGAGGAACAATAATTCAAACTGTTTTTATTTACAACCATGAGAGGGAAGAGCCACGAATACAACAGATCAATAACACGACACAGCACAGGGCACATCACCGTGGCATGCTGTTGACGAGAGTCAGATGGCAAGATGACTGTACTATCTCCCTGAAAATGTCCACTTCCTGCATTCTTCATCAATGCATAAGAAGCAACTGTTTAACAGGATGCAAAACTGCACTGAACAAAGCAATTACACACATATTCACACACACTTTCCTGAAGCTAATGGCTAAAACCCTTGACCAACATCAATGTTGTAAAACATCCAAACAAAGACAAAGTCTACTCTCTAAAATATATAATAACTCAATTTGGCCAGTTTATGTCCAGTGTCTTCCTGTATGGAGTGAGATGACATGACGTTGCGTGGAGTGGGGTAAATAAACACAGGGTAATGGTGGTAACTGTTTCTACTCTTACCTTCTATCAGGGAGGAAGTAGATTTTGACATAAGGGTTCCTGGGCCGGCCGTCTTCCCTGGGTGGCAGGTCTTTGGCGCCCAGGATGGTGACAATTAGCTGATGGCCCACTTTGTCATACCACAGTTTGACCTGCAGGGGCAGAGCAGAGACAGCCTTCTGAGAGACCGGCCAGGGCCGACAGGAGGAAAAACACACAGAGGGACTAATGCAGGAGAAGACAACTTTATTAGAATGGCAATAAAGTTACATGTGTCTCTGTGTCCTCTTTTGTTGAAACCTACAGTATCTCTTTTCAGCTGTCACTGGTTTTAACTACAGCATAGGGTCTTCTCCTGTATTTACCCTTCACGGAAATAGGAGGAAAATGACTACCTGCTAAGATGATGTCAGGTCACATGCTTGGCGTGGCAGTTTATCAGAGATCGAGCGCTCATTAAAACACAGACTACCTGTATCAATGTTAATGTGATATGACAATGCTAAACATGTCAAAATAAGGCTTTAAAATATGACTGATATTTTTGCTTGGTGCTATGCTTATCATGTACAGTATGAGTTTATATGCAGTATATGTTAACAGTGTGATTTTTTTCCCCCTTTCTTGTTGAGCGTTTTAAAGCTATGTGTTTATGTCTGTCATTAAAATCCTCCCCTGCAGGGATGAATATGGTTTATTGAATGGAACTGAATGCAGTCGCCCTGAATGTCATTTTGGCTGAAGTGAACTGAAGTGAAATGCTAAAGGCAACATGCTCTAAAATTAACAGTGTGCTTCGTTGAAATGATACCGTCCACCAAGTGATGATGTTGTCTCTAATAATGTTCCCTCAAAGACTCAATGGGCACTGACATGGAGAAATCAATCATGCTGTTGCAAGAGGAATCGAAGACAGTTCACACTAAAAGGGAAGTATGGACTCCAAAAGAAGACACTTAGAAGAAGAGAAAACTCCAACTGAGGCCTTAAAGAAAGTAGATGAAATGAGAAATTAAACTTCTAAGCTTTTGTCCATACTTCTTTAAAGATATGATTATGGAAAGGGTCCGCACCATTTTAAACTACCAGCTGTACATGCAGCAACGCAAGAAAGAGCATTCAAAACAAGTCAATAGATTTCATATAGGCAAAAACAGACAGCAGAGGGCTTATGGGAAAACAAATTGTACCAAATAACTTCTGAACTTGTAGCCCACCAAAATAGCAGATACTGCAAAATATGGATATGCTGTACTGTCTGTGAATTGATAAAACATATCTGAGAAGATTCACCTTGGAAGGAAACGTAATGATTGGATAATGTGCAATAACACACATGGTCCAATAGTGAACTGTCAAATATACGGTGCATCCATCTAATAATTAATTACCTGAAACATACAAGCTTTTCCGAGAGTAAAACACATGAACACACACACACACACACAACCTTAAAAACCTACTTATACTTCCAAATTACCATATCGTGTGTTTAGACCCCTCTAAATTTACTTGCAAATCCACAGTGTATATCTTTGCAGACGATGCACACACAACTATGCATAATAACAATAGTCTCGCATCAGATCCATCTAAAGTTTGTTGAGGGTACTCTTAAGCAAAGCAACATACTGTAACAGTGCCAACAAGGTCAATATCCAAAGTCCCAAGCCAGAGAGTTAACCATCAAGTTCAAGAGTCACACAGAGTGATTGTACTGTGTGTCGTAAGGCAAAAACCGCAAAAAGACAGACTGATGTTAGAGATGACAGATTAAAAGAGACCCTCAGAGGAAAGCGAAAACCTTCAGAGCTTTGGTTTGAAGTCTGTTATTTGGGAGGTACAATTTGCTTATACGTTAACTCTCATCTGGAAGGGAAAAGGCGATTTGGTTTCCAACACAAGGCGGTGACTTGGTATCTTTTCACTGCAACATGAAACTGCAGACCCATCAACCATAAGCTACTAATTAACATTGGTTCGACGTGCACATGGAGGAGTTCTCCCGTGGATGTGTGCAGGTTTAGAGTTCTCAAGGCCTGGGTTCATGTCACACTGAAGTAGAAAATAACCCAAGTACCTCTTTGTCCTAAGAAGCTCAGGAGACACCCTCCCGCATTGCCAACAATCCAAAATGTAAGACACAAGGTAGAGTCAATTACTGGTGTCAGGTCAGGCAATGGGAGAGTGTCTCTTAACATGTGTTCAGATTAGTTGAGCATGCACTACCTAGAAATAATGATGTGAATGGGTTAAAATGAGTAATAATAACTCTCATCATAACAGTGATACCAGGAAATCAAATTGAAGAAAATGACACAATGCACTGCACTGAGAGGGAAACTTGAAGCTGCCATTTCCCAGGGAATGCATTTTCCAAAGTATGGAAACAGAAAAGAGGCCAGTCAACAGTCAATGAGCAAAGACCAAATAGAGATTGTGCCCTTCAGACGGGGCCCATTACCTGGACCCTAGGGGCAAAAGGCGTTGTTCTTCTACTAAGGCTTTGGCTCTGGATAAGCAAAATTAAACAGCAAAAAAAAGGAAAAGAAAAAAAAACAGAAAAGAAAAGGAAAGAAAATGCAATAAAAACCAAAACCCCACAAAACAACAACAAAAACTCACAATACACTCTAAACACAACAACAGAAGTTTGTAGTTTCAGAAGGGAGATTTAGGCCACTGAGTTCATTCATATTTAACTTTCTCAGCTTTCACTTATATCTTTGCCTTTCTTGTTTAATTGTCCTGAGCTTCTCTGCTCTGTTCTGCGTAATATGCATCTCTCTTTCTACTCTGGACCTTTTCTCCTCTGCTTCAAAGCTTGCATCACAGTGACGCTAAACCGCTGTTATCCCTAAAGACAAAACAAAGACTGCTCCAAAAATATCATACTGACAGTTCTTTACTGTGTAGAATTACTCATCGGGCACTGCAGGTCTTTTAAGGGTTATTCAATGAACTGTGCCGTTTCAGCGATCTGTTTTGTTTTGGGATTCCAAGGTCGATCACTTCAAAGTAACTCAGGACGTAAGTAGCATGTGGGTGACAATTCACTGCTTAGTTTTAACTGGCTGACTTGGTGTTGGAGGTGTCTGCGGGAGTCAAATTACTCGGGAGTCCACCACAGCAATTAGAATCAGCCATTTTCCTGATGAAGCACATCACTAAAAGCTGGAAATACTTGGAAACGGCCAAACAGTGCCTTCAAAGCTAATGCCAGTCAAACCCAAATATCTCTCATAAATATCGATGTTGTGAGGAAAAACCTGTCCTGGAGGAGATACCGAGATGCTAAAGCTATTTCCCTTGTGGATCCTAAACTTGAGACTTGATTTATCTCTTACTTTAATGCAGCCCGTTACCCATTTACCCCTGGAGGGTTTTTATACTAGATAATGGACAACACACACAGTAACCTGATCTACAATCCTGTGCTGGGTTGGTAAAGAGCCAGCTCTACAGGCAGCGTGAGAGAGGCTGAGCTTGGTAGCCCAATGGTTTGAACCAGATTCAAGTTATACTTGCAGTTGCGTAACAAATATTAATAGTATATTCCTAAAAACTGTCATATGGACTCAATAACCCACCTTACTCACAACCTTTCAACAGTGGCCATAGCAATCTAACAATGCAGTCTATAAGATTTCACATGTAGTCTGTGAGTCATGCAGAGGTTACTCACTGAGAGCTGTCCTGACAGGTACTGGGGGGCGTCCCTCAGCATGCTGGGACTCATGGGGGACGTGACGGAGATGGACGGGCGATCCATCTTCTGAGACTCAAAAGAACTCGAACCTGACAGGGCACAGACGACACGGTCAGATTATTTAGTGGTGATGTTAGTTTTGGTAACGTGAAGAGATCAAATGAGAGAGGAGGGTGGGGGGGAGGAGGACAGAAAGACACGAACAAGAAGAGAGACACAGAGTGGGCAAGAAAAGCCTGCCATGAGAAAGACAGGAACACTGAGAGACAGAAGAAAATCTCACAGACATTGCCTTCACTTGATGTTTCCAGGCAGATTAATGGGATAATCAAACAGGCTTAAGACCTTGACAAGACTCACTTGATTCCAGTTGTGCATGTGTGCCGTCTGGTATCCTTGGAATATCTCTGTAAAAAAAAAAAAGAGCGTGAGTGTGCGAGACAGGGGAGAAGGAGGGGATGGAAAGGATCAATTTGAGCTAATGCTGACTGCACTGTGCTTTAATGACCGTAAGCACCGCATTAGTCTTCATTCACCCAGCAGCTCCCTCAGCAGCACAAAGCAGGTCAGATATAGGAATTGACAAAGCAAAGGTGCCGCTGTTTTTCCCCACTATTAACCCTTTCAAAAACAATTGGCACAGAGAGCGCCAGCGAGGCGGCAGGCTTTCATTTCGCCGGCCGGTGTTGTTCAGTCCCATACGAGTCCCGAGTCGACAGAGCCGGAGCCAGAGGGAGCGTGGAACAGATGTTGAATAAACAAGTCGGCGCCGCTCGCTTGCAAACACATTCTGTGAGAACACAAGCTATATCCCCCCTCTCAGAGTTCCTGATTCAAGTCTCTTTATTATAGGGCACTCAAAGCTGCAGTCGGTGACATGCAATAAAAGTGATGTTGTTGCAAACAGATGCATTATTCCTGCTTTAATGGGTTTTCGTTTAGGACATGCATGTTGTAATAAAATCTGTTATGATTAGCTGAAATTCATTAAAAAAGCCACACATTTGATTGGCTGTTTAAAAAAAGCTATTTTAAAAAATGACCATATAAACTTGTGTATGTCATCCTCACACTAGCTACTTGGCAGAAGAATAGCATTTCATTTTATCAATAAATTCACCCTCTCTATCTGATTATTTCTTTTTCTTTTAAGGGCCTGGAAGCTCTCCCGGCATTCACTTGGTAAGAGGCAGGTAGACACTCGGGACAGGACCCAGTTAAAAAGGAAAACATCTAAGCCGTTCACAAAAGCAATAAACCACTTTGTGCCTGGTGTGTTAGTGACACAAACATAAGTCTCTAATTAAATTTACCTTGAGTCTAATACCTCACCGACTGTCATCCAATGCCCCTTACTGCTCAATAGCATCCAACCCTGACTGTTTTGTGAAGAGCATCGTGTGTGTGTGTGTGTGTGTGTGTCAGTGTGTGTGTCAGTGAGTGATTGTGAGCTCTCACCCTATAGGCCGTGAGACCACCAGCTCCACCTGCGGCTCAGGCTTAGATTCTAGTATGATATTGTAAACTTCTTTAAATGTGGCTCCTTGTAAAAGCTTCCCGTTCCACTCCAGCACCTGGTCACCTGCAAGAACACCACAGATATTTGAGTCTTTTATGCTTATATGAACATAATATGAACCTTGAGAGCACACTGAATACTGACAAATCCACTTGTTTCATTTCTACTGTATATAACAGTTTGTGTGTTTGTTTTTAATACCTGGTCTGAGGTGTCCAACAGTGTCTGCTAGACTTCCTTTTCTCACTTTAGTGATAAAAGCACAAAGTCTACCAGATTCTGTCATCTTGCCTCCCACCACCTGTAGAAGGAGAGAGGTGACTGGATTAGCACCGAAATATATGTGCAAACTAAACTTGACCTGTTAGTGTTGTTACAGCTGCAGCCTTATTGTGCCACGCGTACTCTTCATGACAAAACCTATGAAGATGTATCACGTGCACTGCAGCTTGCGGAAGGAGACAGATTCTTTTTTTTTTGTTATGGCTTTAGTTTTTGCCTGCAAGGTCTGAATCCTCAGTAAAAGCATTACAAGGAGGTCAATGGTAGAAGTGCGTCTCTGTTTTTTGAAAAATGTCCAGGGCTGTGCTTTCTTCCCCAGGGACACACTCTGGTGCTGCTCTGTGGTTCTGTAACAGTGCAGGCCCGTGGGCTAGAGCTGTACTGTACAGTCCTGAGCTGCTGTACTCCACTCCGCTCAGCTTACATGGGCATCACACAAATAAAAATCCCTCTTAATGGCAGCTGAATGCCAACATACAAAGGAGCTTAGGGAAGTCTGCTAAATGAAATGGCTTTATGTAACAGGCAGGAGCCAGAGAAGGAGGCTCGCAGAGGAAAAAAAAAAAGAGAGAGAGAGAGAGATGGACAGTGAGGGTGAGGCTGGCAGCCTGACTGATGACTGACTGGCTGGATTGCCGAGTTGGTTGGCTGCTGCTGAGCGGACAGAAACGCACCGAGGCACTGAGCAGACACAAACATGCCATTTCAGGAGGTTCATTCAATCAGTAATGATTTTTCCCCATCTTGCCGCTCTCTGTTCTCTCTCTTCATGGCCCACCATGCTCCTCTGGACTTTGGCTGCTCAGCTTTTTTTTGCTTTTTTTTCTCTTTTTGTGCACCACCTACAGATTTATGCAACAGTGAAAACGGAAGCTAAACAAAAGCATCTACCGCAACAGAAAATCTTTTTCGATGCTTTAGGCAATATAGTGGCTACAATCAAATAACAGTCAAGATTTAAATCATATAAAGCAAGAATGTTCATATACACAGTAATATAGTACGACCCATTGAAGAAGTCTATGCAGAATACAGCAAGAATAGAATGTGAATATATGGGCGACTGTGATTCAATACATAAACATTGAAAAAACGGTGAAAAACAAAATTCAATTTTAATTGTCAAATGTGGGCACTGACAACACTGACAGGTTCTGGACTGACTGCTGAAGGCAGTTCATTAAAGCACTTCAACGTGAGTGAGTTCAGAAAGTTATACAGCTCAATATCAAACACTGTTCATTAATATTCATCAGGCCTAATCAAGTCTTTAATGAATATTAATACTGAGTAGCACTATGATGTAATCAATAATTGGAAGCCAAGGAGAAGAATCAGTGAGCCACACGCAAAAATAGGCCACAAAACAGAATAATTCACAGCTGAAGTTATTATACTATAACATACTATAACATTATACTATAACATATAACATACAGAATTCCGGAGTACAATGGTGATCGGCTGAAGTCATATATGCTAAATGTGCATATCTTAAAGTCCCTCTGCTCAAAAATCAGTTTTTCTGCTTGTTCCTACAATTGAATGTTTGAACGTCACTGTGCAGAATGATGACACAGACACACACACTTATCTGCTGGAAATGGAAAGCTTCTCTGTGCTCATCGAAAATCTGAATTGAAGGGGCGGGCCCACGAGCACAGTATGTGACATCACAAATATAAATGTATGCTGGTACATACACT
>JBCAUF010000343.1:6635016-6645786 GCA_038406115.1 Haemulon aurolineatum
GAAGTCTCTTGGATCATGAGAAGCGAGCTTCTGTGAAGAAGTTTTGTCCTTACTTTGCACTTCCTGGATAAATGAATTAGTCCTACCTGCGTGCATTAAAAAAATGAGCTCAGCTGAGCTTCTTTAATGCTTTTGAAATATTTGTGGTGAGACAAACGCATGTGACTAAAGCTGTCTCAATTTTTGTTAAATAAAGAAAAATCTTATTCCCAGACTTCCCAGTCATAATATATCCCTAAATCTTATCCATATTCTCCGTCTCTTACCTCAGTCTGGAGTGTGCCGCTACGGTTGTACTGCCCGAGCATTGCTAAGTGAGTGACCAGCCACCATGTGAATCCCAGGGTGTCCTTGCAGTGCGTGGGGAGGCCACTGAACTGCTCGGCTGCTGGCTTCCCTAAAACCAGAGGCCTCAACAGCGAGTTCATGTAGCTCCAGAACGACTAGAGGGAGACACGCGCTGGTTAATTTACCGTGGAGAGAGCCGTGGGTCATTGTGGCGCGAGCGAGTGGACTCGTGTATTTATGTTACCTGTGTGTGGGACACCTTGTTCCTGTGCTCCAGAAGGTGCATGAGCAGGACCCACAGCTCTTTGGTGCAGGAGCAAAGGTAGTGACGGCTGGTCAGTGTCTCTGTGGGTCTCACCTGCAAATCGGCAGCATCCAGTTGACACAGTGAGATCTCAATTCACTCTCAATGCTCTATTCTACTTATGTGCATGGGGTCTATTGTTGACATGAAGATGCTACAGCTCGTTTGATTAAAAACTGTAAAACTATAAGTACTTGTAAAAAGCATGTAAAAATATGGGCTAATATTACTATTATCCAGCACTGGAGTGGTGTATTGCGTAATAAGATGGTTTGAGAAGCTCTTCCCTCCTAAGAAAAACAAAATTCTGAAGGAAACATTTGTGGGCATGTCAGAGGCCATATTCATATTTGATATTTTTTTCTCCAGCTTCCATCCATTTTATATCCTCTGAGCACTAATGTAGTAATGAACATATTCAATACCAGGATCGCAGCTTTTTCCACCTAAAAAGAATAAAAAAACACTGCCTAGAAATACCATTGGCACATTGCAACAGTAAGATGTAATGAGTTGTGGCCAGCCGCCCACCTTGCTGTATTTGCCCATGGCCAGACCAGTTAGGTCGCACAGCAGACTGCACAGGTGCTCTTCAAACAGACTGATATCAGTCAGGTTCTCTCCCGTCAGGTTCACAAACTGGTGGGCGTACACCACCTGGCCTGAAGAGAAGAACAGGTAAAAATTACGAAAAGCCTGTTTCCATGATAATGACTCACGATGAGCTGCAAGTCAGAGGATTACTGCCCACTGTGCTACCTGTTAGAAGCCAAACACACACCGGCCAGTGTACGACTCTTTAAACTGTCTTGTATGAAGCGATAACATGCTGTCTCTGTCGCAGTGTCTATGCATCAGTTCCGCACTCTCATTTTATTATGTAGTTTTCCTCTCATCATAGATTTCACAGCGTTTCCAAAGGATGGGATTCTAATACTACAATCAAGTCACACCTTACATTTCAGTATCTTTTGTTACAATTTCCTGTCTACGCATTCTGTTTCTGTGAGGTTGGACGTGTACCTTGCATCTTATGACTGAGTAGGTGAAGGATCTCCAAGACTGACCAGTGGATGTCAAGATGAAGGTGTAACAAATGCCAAGAGGGAGGGAAAATCTGTGGGAGGAATACAGAGTGCCAAGTTCAATGTCAATAGAGGAAAAATCAACTGTAATCAAATCAACAAGAACTCTGTTAGGCGCTTTGAAAAAACTGGGGTCATATGAGGCATTCCTCATGATGGTTCACGTTATTTCCTTTGTTTTGTAAAGCTTAATTTCATTTATGTTACATACACTTCTATAGCACCTGTTTTAAAGCCCTATCTTCTTTACAACACACACACCTTTCCCTGGTTAGATATAGAGAAGCCACTCTGAACGCTGGCAGGCAGATCTTTGAGACGTCCTATGAGGAGAGTGATGCCAAACAGCTCCTCCAGGAGAGCAGAGGGGAGCTGAGCCTCCAGCTCCTCGTAGGGATGAGAGTGGCCTGCATCCAGGGAGCTGGAAGGCTCCAGGTACCTGGACAGATACAAAAGGACGTGAATGTCCAAATAAACAAACAAATGCAGTGAAAGTAGATGAACGCATGACATCATAACATATAGATAGATAATAAAACATTTAACATACAGAAAAATATTTTAATCAGCAGTGCCAGTGTTGACATTAAAGACGTTGGATTACCTGTGCAAGAAGACTTTGACATACTGAAGAAATGAAATGCACTGCTGTCTGAGGTCCTCTGCTTCATAGTGGAGGTTGCCTGCTTGACCTACAACACATGAGGGATGTTGTGGGCAGTAATCTTGAATATTATGTAAAACGTGCCCACTGCATCAGATATAACACATGACTCAAACACTGGAACTGTGCTCGACAGCTCAACACTTTTTTTTTTTATTATGGGAAATTCGTTTGTGGGGAACAGCTGATTAACATTTTCACAGCAGTCATACGGACATGAAATAGAGTAAGCACTGATAATAATCATGGTTCTGTATCATTTAGTCCAGCAGAGGCTTGCGAGTGAGCCAACATGCAGCATCATGACTCTGTCTGACCTGAATGGAACAGAACCTTAATCAGCATCATTGATATCATCATTTATTTAGTCAATGGGTGTTACTCCTTAAAGCCTGACATGTAATTCTTATTCAAATAATCAGGTAATCAACCATATGACCTTATATACTGTATGCATATGTGTATTAGTGTGTATGGTCTTTGGCTAGTAAGATCTCTCCGCAGGCAAATGCTGCCTCACATTTTGTGTACGAATTATCTGAAGTCTTATCAGCCTCACTGGTAAAACCAACTGCCCCTAAACGTAAAGGTATCGTGTTCAACCCACATTTAAGCCAACGTGACATTTCACGACATCTAAGGGCTCAGACTCAACTTTTCCTCTGATTCTCTTCCCTTCGTAGATGTGAATGTATGCTGAAATCCACTCTTTACATTTGATCTTTTATATAATTTATTGTTTACACTTCAAACATTGCCTGACTGTTTTCCATTCTACACGAGATGTTTGTTTATGTGTGTAAACAATGGCTTACTGTGTCGGTAGAAAATTCTGACATGTAAAACTGACAGCCTCATGATTAGCTGGACTGCGAATTACATATTGCACAAGCTTACCGAAGTCGTGCGAGCTGGACTGAGTCAAGGTCTCCAGCCTGTAAAACTTTTGTCTGTAATATAACAAAGAGCAGCGACATGTAGGTGAAAAATATAATGAACAGTGATTCAAAACAAATTAGATCTGAGTGATGATGTGATGGTGATTATAGCAACATAAATTATCATTAAACTTAATTTATTCTCAAAGCAAAATCCATGTAGATCTGTTTTTCATCTCGACTTACCTGAACAGACCAAAGAGTAGCTTTGTAGATTCCACCAGTGCCGTCTCTGTTACCCAGGGGAAGCCAAAGATCTCCACAGTGTCTGTCTCATACTCTGCAGGGGCTGGGTCAAGACGCAACAGCAGCCTATGGAGTGGATGTAGGTACGGTGGGTTAAGACTTATTTACTATGGTTTTTCATGCTGCCACCCCATTACAACCGAGGTGACTGGGATTTCAGCTGTTGTGCTTGAAGCATCAAAAAGTGACCTTTAGAAAAAATAAACAGCAAAGTGTGCTTCCAGAAAGATGACCCAGTTATTCGGGATGATTCACAGATATTGGCACCATTTCTCTGGGACAAAATACGTAGAGTGAAAACTGTTGACCTCCAGGCGAGAAATTGTTTTTGTTTTTTTTGGGATAATGGTGAACCAACAGTGATTGTACCGTTTCAGGGAGCCTCTAGCAGTGTATCCCTCTGTGGAGAGTGCTCCAGTGGGGTCCTCCTTTGTTTCAGAGCAGGAGAAGCACGGCGGTCGGGCTGCAATCAGCTCACATAGGCTGTCTGCTGCGAAAGGAGAGACTGGTGGGGTGAGGGATTGGCTGAAGTCGTCCGCCATGCTGCCAGTGCACAATCTGGTTCACCTTTAATAAAAAAAACAAAAAAACATATTGAGACATGAGCTGATCATCACATAAAACTAAGGCTAAAGTAGCAGGCATTCACATACTGTATAGAGAAAATGTACTACATAAATATGCATACATGAGTACTACGTAGCATAAATATACTGTGACTTACCTATGCTATTTAATTTATTGCTACACTAACAAACATTACAATACAATACACTAAAACAGCACTGTGTTAATCAAAGTATGCACTGTAATTACTCAGCAGATATTTTAAGGTTAACTCTCTCTACATTGCGTTTTTGTGTGCATTTGCCGGTAAATACTCTTAATACATCTATCATTATGATAGTGTTACTGTAACTAGCTAGCTTACTTCTCTGGTAGCTAACGTTAGTATCTACTTAATATGTTGAATGCATAGTTCGCGTTAGTAAACTGAAATAGCGGGTCTAACAAGAAAACTAATACCAGCAGCGCCTCCAGAAACACAAACGGTATTTAATCATTAACAAACCTCGTATTTCGGCTTCTAATTCTCCGTAAAATTAAAGCAAAGCATTAATATTGCACTACTGTCATCGCTCCGTTGTTTGGGTTTTCAGTCTGTCCCGCGCGTACGCAGCACGCATGCGCAGCCTCGCCCCGCGCCCGATGATTGGCCCGAAGTTTCGCGGTGGGCGTGGTCTCTCATATTACCCGACAGACTTCAAGAGGTCTCACTGCAACGTGTTTCCTCCGTCGCATTACTTCTCCAGGTATTGTGCTCCTCTTCTGTCAGCTTCTGCCCAGGAGTCTCATGCTTATTTCACCGTCTTTATCTCTCGAAAGGTTTACAGAAGAGCACATCTAATGTCCTCTGTGTACCAGTTACGGCATTTAGCTCCAAAATCACGACACTTAAATGAATTATGAGTAAAAATGGGTCCAAGCACACACTTTGCTAATAAAAGGGCTTTTATGCACTGAACTAGAGCACCCACCCCATGACTGTCCTAATAGGCTGTGTCTAAGTGACTTCTTGCCCCCCCCTCAGTCTCACTCTCTCCGGGGGTCCCGCCCAAATGAATACAAAATAATGCAGCAGTTAAAGTAGAATTTTATCCACGCTAACCCTAATTTCCATATGCAGATCCGTTTCTCCCAACAGTCCCTCTCGCCATCACATCATTTCTTGCATTCTAATGCATTCTCACATCTTTACAAAATCCCCCCCTTTCCGCCACACGCCGTGGATGTGCTCGTTTAGTCGACTTACAGTTCCCTGTTTTCTGCACGTTTTGACTGTCAAGTGAGGAGATGCACGATAGATGCGGTGTTTTGCATGCTCTAATTTGCACGTTTTATGACCAGGAGTCGGCGGAGACAATAAAAAAATGGACGCGTCGGGAGATTTTTTCTTTTCCTTGCGATGGATCGACCTGCCGCTCTGCTTTCAACAGGAGGCAGTCCGTCTGTGTGAGGGCTCTGTCGTCTGCAAGGGAAAGGTAAATGCTTTTTTTGTTCCTACGCTACAAACCCATGCAATCCTTTCTAGGCACTGTAGTACATGGAGGGAGTGAGATTTGAACCTGTTTCATCCCCCCCTCCTCCCCTCCCCTTACGTTACACTCAGATGTTGCCTCGTTTGCAGGCTTTGATGCGCTGGACCAGGGTGGGTTTTCTTGTCTGCGAAAACCAGCGCAAGACTATATATGTGACGAGTGGAAACTTCATTCAGAACAGTCTCTGGGACGCATTTACTAGTAATCCACCCATCCTTACATATTATTCACAAAAATATTCAAGGATTTAATGGATGCCTTGGGACTTTACTATGTTGAGGTAATAATCTGGTGATGTGATTACTTGCAGCCCTTTGAGACCTCTTGATAAACTTAATGGACCATGTGTGTAGTATGTAAATTAATACTATAGCCAACATATGGAAAACTGACAGACTACTACAGTATAAAGGCACCATATGTTGAAAAAATGAAATAATAGTCTAAAATCTATAACAAACGCAGGCTAACACGCACAACCAGGGCCTGGCACACCCAAATCGTAAGCAACTATTGTCAATATTAGTTACACCTGTACTGTGTATGGTGCAACAACACTGACAGAAGGTATAGAAAAGGATCAGTCAGAACAACACAGGTGTTTAAATAATCAAACAGAATTAAATAAGAAATATAAAACTTTATGTATTATACTTTAACCCAAGTAACATTTCCAATTTTGCTTACCACCTTGCCAGTTTCCCTTTAAGAGGTGAGATGGGCGTGTCCATGTCAATGATTGGCTCAGGGCACCTGCCTAACATCAGTGGACCAATCAGTACTGTGATTACTGAGTACCGTGTTGTTTGCTAGCTAGCTAACCTAAAAACAGTGGTAGCTAAACACAACCCTTTCAATTATCTAGCTGCAGATATCTTTGTTCATAGACCTACACCAGTCACTGCAGGAGTGGTTCCCTTTAAGACCAGACTGGATGACTGAAAAATACCCATTTTTTAATGTGAACAAGCTCCAAATATGCAGCAAAATGTGCTAATTGCCCATCCCTTAAAGGTGTAACAAAGCCAACATTCACCTTTCTTTTGCCCCTCATCCTTGACCCCTGAGAGGGTAAAAGGTTACCGTCATCTGCAGAACAGTTGCTGACAGGGGCTTGTGGTGCATTTCTGCAGTCTCAGCAATATATGTATATATTTAAAAAAACCCATGATAACCTCCTTTACTCCATTGTTGGAGCGTTCATGCCTTATTCCAAGATGGCTCCCTCCACTAATAATTTAGTCTCACCAATGAAAAGCCTAAATTTGTTGCTAATTAGCTACCTTTGATGCAACAAAAGTAACAAGTGAAACCACACACAAACAAACACTGTATACCTCCTTTAAAATGAGATGAGTCTGTTAGATTTAGATGTAACTTCCAGCAATGGTGGCTTTTCAGCCAGTATGCAACTGCTATATTGACTCTTCTGTGGTTCATTTCACTAAGTGGGAGATATTGTCACTGCTCCAATATCTCTGACTCACTGCATTACAACCAACAACTTGAACTGTTTTGACTTGACTGCCTGTAATTATCTGAACAATGTGGCGTGGATGAGACATTGCTGCCTTGCCCAAGGGCACCTCAACATTGCAGCATAGCTCAGTCTGGTATGTCAAGTTGACTATTGCTGCACAGGAAAGTTTAGTATATTATTAATGACCCCGATTGACCCCTCTACTCTCAATTTGAGTTAATGTCCCCTGGACAACACTATAGAAGACCTTTGGTAAACAAAAAGATATATGAAAAACAATGTAATGAACAAACGGCACGAAAAATATCCCCATATCAGGAGATTTATATTACTTTATATTTTACTCTAGTGCCCATGATGGGTGTTGTGATAATTATTTTTGCCAACAATAAACACAGTAAAGCTAATAAAGATAGATACTATCTTTACTGTGTTTATTGTCTTGATTGGTGGAAGAAAAACATATTTTCTGCTCTTTTGGGACAAGTTGTATTTTATTTTATATGTTAACATGCGGCTTCGCCCCCATGCCCTTTCAAATCGCCTTGTGGTCAGTGATAAAATGATACTTTACTGTTGTCAGACACTGAAAGTATCCGTGATATTGAGATTTGACTTCTAAACAACCGTCTATAAGTTCGGTCAGAATAATAATCTGGACATTGTAAAATAATGTTATCCTGTGACCAGCAGTTTGACCTCTGGAAATCCTGTACGATACAATTCCACCATTAACTCCCCCTTTTTAAGGAGTGTAGTCAGAGGCCTGTAATGACTTTGCATAATGAGTTACATTCTCTTTTTTCATTGGGTCTGCTTTCTAAAAGATCTCTGTATTGTACAGGGGAGAGTGCTAGTCCCTTTTATCTCCAGAAAAAAACCCTTGTGGCTACAGTTTGATCAATTAAACTCCTGAAAGGCCCCCCCCTCCTTTCATTGCTCTGCCTGAGAGGAATATAAAGTTATCAGTCTTCCCAAGCGATATGAGGACGGAAATAAGTAGTTTGTCTATAAAAATGTCCAGGTACTTTATCAGCGTCCCAGTAGGCCCCGAGGCCCTGACACTGTTCAATGTGGCTCTCCTGTACTCCAGTCTCATGTGCTCTCCCTTTCCCCCCTCCCTCTCTGCCTGTCTACTCCATCTCTGCCCGCGGCCCGCTCCTCGCTGGGTGGGGTGCGCGCTGCCGGCCCTGCGCCTCAGTGGGATTGACTGGGGCCCGGGCCCCAAGTGAGGTTATCGATTTCAATCAGCGGCTTGAGAGATTGGAGCTGAATGATGCTGTAGACTTTAAACGGTGGTCAGCTGCACTGTTTGCTGTTTGGGGCGAAAATGCTGCAGGAGGAGGCACTTCGCTTTTGAAGGGAAGTCAGATAAACATACAAACAGAATTATATAGAGAGTGGGAGATCTTAATCTTCTAGTTTGGAGTTTTACTCTGTGTTAGTGCGGGGATTGCGGGAGTAAAATGGCTCAACAGGAATTAAAGATTACGGACAAAGATTCCATTAATGATTTGATGTAGGGCGGCAATTAACAATTATTTTCATTATCAATTGATCTTTTGATTCATTTAATAATTACTAAATTATTCGTTTGGCACGTGAAATGTTAATTGAATGACAACAGAAAAAATGTTCATCACAACTTCCAAAAATGCACATTTTTCATATTCAGGTTGCTTGTTTTGTCTTGATCACCCTAAAATATTTAGTGTGATATTATTGAAGACTGACAGGAGAGCAGCAAATATTCAACTTTTAAGAAGCTGGAGCCACAGAGTTGAGCATTTTGACCTCAGACGTGACTAAAACAACAATGTCATCCAACATAGTTGCCAAATGATCATCTGATGATTCATCAACTGATAGATGTAGCTCTAACTACAGTAGATGCAGCCTTGTAGTTTTTAGGAGCTGTGCCGACGGGCGACAGACATACATGTGGCCTGACCGCGGACAACAATTTACATTATTGCTTTCATAATTACATTTAATTTTGTGTATATATAAACAAATTGACCAACTTCACGGATCAACCGTTAGTTGCGTAATCTGGGGAAAGTGTGGGAGTGGAAGTATTGTTCTCCAATACTGCATTCTTCCAACAGTTCACTGGGTGTTTTTCTTGTCGAGTAGACGCCGAGAAGAGTGAGGTGACAACTTTTTGTTCCATCATCGTTCACAGGAAAGTGTGCGCATAAAGAAGAGACTGATAAAGTTCCTGTTTTGCTTAAAGAGGGAAGTTAGTTCACACAATGAGAGCGCCGCTGTTTTTCTGCTCTCAGAAGCATTTGCATCAAGGCCAGGAGATTAAACGTGTGGGTTGGGAACTGGAGAGAGTGTGTTGTCTCGCTTGGGGCCCCCGATGCCAGAGTTCTAGCTTTCATCGCGCTGGGTGAAAGATTTCTCCTGGACGTTCCACTCTCTGTGGCTACAGGTGGGTGGTTCACATGCTGTAGGTGGCAGCCACAGTGGATTTCATGCTAAAGTACAGAGGAGGTGGCTGTGGGCAAATTGTTTCACAATTGCCAATGTTCAATACTTTGCGCTGAGATGCTGAATCCCACACTCTATCAACTCATTTGTGTGGTTAGATGGTATTTGGAGTGTTATGGTAATATTTAAAACCGTAGGTGTTTGTGTTTTTCTAATATAGATATTTCTAAAGTCAGTTTTTAGACTTCATTACGAAAAACCAATGGAGAGCGAGCATGTCCAGTGGGATACTGGATAGTGGTGCATATCAGTTCACAAAAGGAAAATGATGTCCGACACGAAGAGTAAAAAAAAAAAAACAATATCTGGCAACTATTTTCATTATTGTTATTGTTACAGTCTTTATTCAAGCCAAACCAGCCATTTGCTGGTTCCTGCGTCTCAAAATTGAGGATTGAGCATTTTCAATATGTCATGCATATACTGTTTTCAGACATTTTATAGAGAAAGCAATCAATCAATGAGGAAAATAATCAGCAGATTCATCCAAAAATGAAATCATCATTAGTTGCTGCCCTATTTGCATGCTTTCCTGCGCTGTGTGTCGCCTATTTGCATCAGCGTTGTGGAAGGCTTTCATTAGGGTGTCACACTTGTTTTACTCACAGAAACGCGCCGCGGCATCATGATGCAATGCGGCGACGTGGGCTCAGACTGACGCGCTGTCCCAAGTCGCGCACAATCGACACGCCATTTGTTAAAAGTTTCGTAAAAAGCGTTTCATTCTTAACTTGTTTATCCCTTTTACAGGCCTCATGTTCAGTGCACTTGTGCTGGTGCTCGGCTGCCTGCTGCAGATGAAACTAACGACCACAGAGGGGCATCGTGGGACCAACTGCCATGTCTTCTATGCAGTGCAAATGGACGGAGGCGCCAGAGCCGCCAGGGCTTTGGCCGAGCAGCACGGACTGGAGTTCATACAACGGGTCAGTGCATGTTTAAAATCCCTGTTGTTGCCCCCGCCTATGGGCCTTGAATTTACATTTTCTAAATCCGGTTACCGAGAGCTTTTTTTTTTTTTTTTTTTTTTTTTTTAAAAAGCTGGCAAAATGCTGACTTCTGTTTCCCCTTTGAGGGATATCTGACCTTCCTCAAATTACAGCAGCGTTGTGTGAATATTTCATATCTGATCAAAGACACATAGAGTGGGCCGTCCACACAGAGTGACAC
>JBCAUF010000343.1:6824679-6838562 GCA_038406115.1 Haemulon aurolineatum
TTGACTTTTTGCTGTCCAGGTAACTGAGTGTCTTTAGGTTTTGGATTGTTTGAATTTGACTTCACAGATATCATATTTGGCTTTAGGAAAAAAAATTAGCTTTTTTTTTTTTAATCATTTAATTTTGGAAATAATGAGCAGATTAGCTGATGGTGCTCTTAGTAGATGAAGTTTCCTCATGTCATATTAACGCTCTATCCCACAGTTGCATCAGACAGAAGTTGTGCAGAAGTCCTCCACGGGGTCAAGACCTTCTGCTGCAGAGGAGCTTCACGAGACCATCAGGGATAATGTGGGCAGAGAGAGCGGCTCCTTACCATCACAGACTCTCCAGGGTGTCGTCATGGATGTGAGGGAGGTGCAGCAGTCAGACTCTTCAGATCCAGGTGGAGGAGGAGGAGGAGGAGGAGGATAGAGTCTGAGCAGAAAGTCAAGGGAAGGGACGGGGCAGCAGGCTGGGAACTGAAGAAACAAATATGAAGCATGGTCAAATAAAGACTGTTATTTTCCACAGTGCTGCAAGTCAATTGATCATGAATCAATTCCATGTCCAGCACTTTGACTGTGTGGCCTCAGCGTTGGCACACATTATTTATTGTGGATTCCTAGCTTGGCGTTAAAAGTCAGTCACTCCACAGCCACGGGAACACACAAACATACACACACACACCCATATAAATCCCTGCTCAAAAACAAATAGTTTCAGGAGCAGGTCTCTACACTCATCTCCCCTCCTCGTTTGCTTTCGGAAGTTGCAAAGGTTAGTGAAAGATATGTTTGTCTTTTTCCACTTCATTGAAGGGTGAACTCAGCTCAGTGCAATGAGAAATGGATTACCCATTCATTAAAGGGGCTGTGTCACTCCTCATTGAGTTGGACAAATAGCAAATTAATTTCTAGCCGCCTAATTTCTCTCTGTTCTCCACTGAATTTCCGATAACGTCGAATTACTGATCACAGCCATGTGAACTCCCTCAACTTTTTATCAATTCATTAAAAATGTGCCACGGCGGAGATGCTACAGAGGAAATTCTCTCTCTGACTGCTGCATGCTTCCTTTGCCGCCGCAACACACTGTATACAAACAGAAATCAACTCAAGTGTTTAATTGAAATTAGGATATTAAAAACACCAGAAACCGTTCCAGAAAGTGTTTACGAGAAGTTACTTTGTTGCCGTTTTCGGAAAGGCAGGAAACTTTGGAGCAGCGCGCCGCGGCCTGAAACAAAGATGTCAGAGCAATGGCAGCTCCGTCCCAGTCAAGTGCAGGTCTGAAGGTGGTGGTGTTTTGTAAAGTAGCAGTAGTGTATTGACAGGGCAGTATTGATGTTTCAATTAGAGCAGCGTTACATAGTGCCGCAGCATGGTAACACGGTGCGTCTCCTGCCATCTGCTCTGCCTCCACGTCTGACGAACGAGGCACGTGGGGCTAATCGAGCCGCACATGAGCGATGGGACCGCGAGATCTATCACACACACACACACACACACACACATGAGCGTGCTTATCCTATACTCACGTCCTTATGCAGAAAAATGGGGAGGGGGGAGGAAGGGTGGGTGAGGGAGAGCTCCTCAGCCCTGCTGTTTAAACAGCCTTCAGAAAGCCTGTGATTCCTCCCCTTTCTCCCCTCACATGTGCCACAGGAGCAGCCAGCAGGTTATTTCACTGACAAGGAAACAGGCAAACGCACCAGATGCACGAGTTAAAATTCTTCAAAAGCTCATCTGACGGGGAGAGACAAAAAAAAAAAAAAAAGGGAACGGCTTCTGCCAGGTTTCTCTCGTGCTGGGACGGTCTGAAATAACAGTGTGCATTATGCCTGGCGTTATTGGCTGCCAAACCACACGAATCAAAGACCTCATTGTGTGGATTACCTCGTTAATCTGTTGATGCCATTGAGTAGTATTGCAGGTGTTAATGTGCCAGGTTTTTTCCTTTTTTTTTTTTTTCTTTTTTTTTTTTTCCCTCTTCTCTTATTGGGGAGGTGTAGCGTTAGGTTGGTAATCTGCTTTAAATGCTTTCTGGGGAATGAGACACGCTGAAACCCAGCCAAGAGAACTCTGCTATCATGAGGAGCTTTCTCTTAATACCGCACACAGAGGGGACTGACAGACTGAGGCTGCGGCGCCGACGCCAACGGGGACAAGCCAGTGAGCTACACGCCCCACGCCACTTGTTGAAATATATGACTGTATGAATAATGAAAGAGGAAGGGGAAAGTGATATTGCTAAAGCAGTCCCACAATGACATCCATCACAGAGATGCCTCATTGCTCTTCTTCTTCTGCTTCCCCTTCTTCTGTTTCCTCCCGCGCAAAAACTCCCAGGTTGCGTCTCTTTGGAAGGGGGCTAACCAAAGCTCAGCTCTGCGCCCGCTCCGAGCTGATTTAGAGGTGAACTCCCAAAACCAGAAAGAGAGGGGAAGATGAAGAGACAGACAGAGAGAAAGACAGAGGGAAAGGGACAGAAAGAGAGGTAATCCTCCCTTTTTTCTGCTCCCCAGGGTGGTCTCTTCATCCAGGGCCTCAAAGAGGGACAGAATACACCTCCCCGCTACAATGGAGGGGACCCACAGGGGCTGTTGCTATCTGAGTGTGTGTGTGTGGGTGCGTGTGTGCATGTGTGTGTGTGCGGTGGGGGTGCAGCTTTAAGCAGGCCTTTGAGTGGCCTAATTGCATTGGAATACAGCAGTCTGAGAGCTGGCTCAGATCACGGCGGGCTGCTGGAGGGGTTAGCGCCCGCACCTCGACAGCCACACTCAGCAAAAGAGCCCCGGCACAATGCACACAATTAATGCTCTCCCTCTCGTTAACTCGCTCCCCACTTTTTGTCCTCTCCTACTTTTCCTCTCATTCTCCTCCTTCTCACCCCATATCTTGCTCTCTCTCTCTCTCTCTTGCTCCTCTCCCTCCCCCTCCCCCTCCCCCAGTATGTAGTCACTCACCCACTGTATTAATCCTCCCATACAGGCTGTCAATCTCCCTCTCTTTGATGCACACAACAATTACAGTAAGGATGAAAGGCGTGGGTCGGCTGTCGTTATGTAAGACTTGAAACAAGCCTCGGCGAGAATTATTGATATCTGAACAGCTAATCTGAAATAAAGCCTCAACAACATGACATCTCTGTTATTACTTCTGCAACAATTGATCCGCGCTTGATTAAAAAGTATTGAATGTTTTGTCTTTTACTGGGTCTGGTCCGGTGTCTAACAGCGTATCAATGCGGGCTACGTTCTTCTGCCGCGGTCTTCTGAATTCGAGGAGATCAGGGTTCAGTTTTTCACATTTTTGGCTTTGCGTCCGCTCTAATACGTGGCAGGTGGTCAAAGCGAAGCAAAGGAATATCCACTTCGTCATGATTGTTCTCTGGAGATGAGACTGTTGTAAACCACTAATGCTCCAACCGGGACTATTTTGTGTCTTTGTGGCACTAAATACTAAGTTGTTAACATCTTATTGTACCTCATTGGATTATATCTCCTGTAATAATAGTCCAGTTATTGTAACAGTATTCAACAGGGTCATATACTTTTTCATAGTTAGAGATAAAACTATAAGTGGAAGAAAAGACAATTTATTTGCAACAACTTTACCATGTGATTGATTCATTGATTTTTAGGTTAAGAAAAACTGATTGTCTGATTCAAGCTCAACTGTAACAACTTGAGGGTTTTCTTCAGCCTCTATGATAATATCCTGAACATTTTGAGTTTTTGGGGCTGTTTGTTGGACAAAACAAGCCACAGATCCCCTCCAGACACAGCGTCAGGTTAAAAGAAAAGGGGTGTTAGGGGTAGGCATAAACATACCGTGCTGGGAATGATAATTTGTGTCCCACATAGTTTTCCCAAAATCTTAAAATGACATCTGCTTCTCCGTCATTGAGAAAAAAAATCCATACAGAGTCTATGAATATGCAAATACGCTTCATTCATAAGTTTAACTACTTCTACTACAGACATCGCCCACTTTAAGGGCCACATCACACTCGCGTTACGTTGCATTTTGGACCCCGATTGGCTCCAAACTAGACGTGATGTCACAAATGTCCTGCTGGTGCGTTCACGTGTCAAACTGAGATTTGCGATGAGCTCAGAGAAACTTTCCCCCCTTGAGCTGATTCATGTGGAAATGTCCTCCCAGCGAGACGTAACAATGAGCAAAAGACATTTCTGACTGGAGTAGGGGAAAGGGGGGGTGCGGGGGGGGGCTTTAAATACATCACAGGCTTCAGGGAAATTATGATTGGATAGCTGGTGAAAATAATCATTAGATGCAGCCTTACATACAGTCAATTTGCACAGCTTTTCCTATAGCATCCTTCTGCATGTTGCTACACATGGACTATATTTCTGTCAGAGGGCTTGAGTTACTGTATCGTCCTCCTCCAGTAGACAGCAGACACTTTATTATGTGGGTTAATGTAGTCAGACAGACACACAGATCAGCCCCTCTCCCTCCAGGTTGGACTCGACTGTCCTCGTCCTTAAGTGAGACTCAGTGAACTGTGCGTGCGTGGAACAATCAATGCTTTTAAAAACATATCATATTTAACCAGCCCCTCCTCTGATTTTCTTTATTACACGAGCCGTGTCTTAATAAAATCTAATTATTTCCGCTCGCAGGACGCTTTCTGGTGAGAAATTGGCAGAGGGATGTGAGCTGATGTATGGGGAGACAGTCGCCTAATTAGAGCGTTAGAAATTGAATCTTTACAGCACACGGGTCATATAATTATCCTACTGTTAATTTAACGCTTACATTCTCTGCTGTTCATTTTTATTCCCTTAAATGTAGTTTGGCAGCGGCCCTCGGTGCTCTGCACTGTGTTTTTACTGGAGAAGAGGAGACTGCATGGCCCCTAACACTGGCCCCTCTGAGTGATTGAATAACTGAGGACCCTGCAGTCCAAATAACAAGGCTCGCATCATTTATGCATTGTTAAGCCATGTAATTGAAACGAGCCATAGTTTGCATATTACACCATTAAAATAATGTGCTTTGCGTTTCTCCCAACACGACTATTTAAGCCTGTGTGGCGATGTGGTAATTCCTTGAATTACAGCCTAATTACCACAATGTTCTTTTGATTTGGCCGATTTCAATGTTACGCCACAATAATGTTCAATATTACCAGAATGAATTACTGAGCCGTGCCTGGAAACTTTTCCTCGTATGACTTAAATCCTGGCGGCTTCATGTGCTATCAGTGCAGCTGGATTCACATCCATAAAGGATTATTAGCCTATGAAATGAGATCCATTAAAGGCCCAATCAGTAATACTTAATTGAAGAGCTTGAGTTATACATGGAATATGAGCATTTTGTGCTCCTCAGCTGATCATCATAGGCCTGTTTTATATCTCTGTTTACAGTTATTATTAATGTCAACAGACCAACAACATCAGAAAACATTACAGGTTTATAATTACTGTTGTCCATCGTTTATCCCTTGCAAAAAAGACTTTTAATTACAGATGATTGCAAGCTCCAGTCTTATATTTGAAATGTTGGTGCATTTTGGTTGCACATTGTGCTTTTCAAAGGCGAATATAACAAAATGTGTTTACATACAATTTTATGTCTCTAAATTTAATTTAAGATGACAACATTCTATATTTTATTCCTCTTTGTTTGTAGCATCAGAGATTAAGTGTCTGCGTTTTGTTCCTATCAAGACAAGGAGGAGCTGAACTTAAGCCTGTATATGAAATCATGATCCAGTGCAGGTCATCTGAAGCAGGGATTAGAGAACATTTTGTAATTAGCACTTGGCCGTTGTTACATGCTCCTGTATTGTTCACAGACCTCAGTCTAAACACATGACATGTGTCCCTGCGTGAACTTTGCGAATAAATTAACATAGCTGAGCGTGATCTGTCAGCGTGCACATTCAGCATATAGACTTTTCTGTTTTTACTGCACACTTTGGATTTTTTTTGTGTGTGAAAATATCTCTTTGATAATTGCTTTTTTTATTGCCGTTTAATTTCACTGCTAGGTCCAAGTTATTAAATAAAATGTTTAATTACACTTTCAGTCATTTGCATAGTTTAGGAGTTATAAATTGTGGATATTGAAGAACTGCCTCCATTGATTTATAGGTTTAATTTGTGGCCAGTATGTATTACTTTATTTCTGCTGGATTGAATTGTTATAGGCCATAGACCAACCAAAAGTGCTTTTTAATTGCATATATACAGTAGGAATTATTAATGCCTTCTAATATCCCAAATGAAGGGAGTGCGTCAGAAGTTAGTGAGTTGAAACATACTTCTGCCAAGCTGAATTTTTGTATTTTTAATTCTCCCACAGTTTGCTTTATGTCACTGCAGTGTGAGGAGCAGCTTTGAGGACAGACATAATCTCTCTCATCTTTTTCAGTTTTTCCAGCCCTTTCTCCCTCTCAGGGCCCTGCGCTCTTTACTCCTCCCTCCTTTATCCCTGCGAAGGCTTTGTCCCCACAGCAGAGAGCCTCTCTAAATAGAGGCCTTTAGATAGTCCAGGAACAGGGGAGGCTGGGAGGGGGGTGGTGGGGGGAGCAGCAGCGACGCGACTGCTGTTGTTTCATTTACCTCTCCCTATGGCAACCAGCAGCGGTCGGCCAGGAATGTCCCCTCTCTGGACAAAGTCCTGGTCCCCGAAGCTGACACCGGGGGGACGACAGCTGGGACGGGATGGAAGCCTGCCCTCCCTGCCCTGGACTGGAGGCCTGAGTCTGGACTTAATCCTCCTCTTCACTTGTGTCTGTCCTCACTTTACTGGATGATGAGCAGCCGGAGAAGCTTTTCACACACTATTAACTCTAAAAGAGTTGTATATAAGAGCTGAAAATTATTTCTGAGTCTCGGCTGGTGATGTAAAGAATCCTAAAAGGCTTTTAGTGCTGCTGCACCACGCTCTGATGATCCCACATAGATCCTGCAAACAGCCATTTAGGAGCACACGAAATGCACCAAACCACATTTAATAAAGCAACATTTTGGAAATGGTGCATTTCTGTTTTTTAAAAAAAAATCTTTTAAGTCATTGAAGCTATTTATAGAAGCTCAACTTCAGTCCAGGGAGCCTCCTTTTTTCTGTGTGTCACCACTCCTGTAGAGGCAGCTTGTTAATTCACTTTACAGCCTATAGGACACAAAAGTGCATTTGTTTACTTTATGGGCTGCTAAAAGTTTTCAAGGCGAGACATATGAGAGATGTCTACATTTACAAGGCTAACCTACACTTTTACACACACTGATGAAGGTTAGTAAAATGACAGGACTCTGGCAGGGATGGCTTTAATAAGCAGTGGTTTAAAAACAACTTTAGGAACATGATGGACTTTACACTGCTGCAGTCAAAGTGATGTTTAAAAGACAGATATCTCTGTTCAAATTGCTGTAAAACATTTAGTCTCTAAGAGTTGTTAAGACAGATAGGGGAAGAATATGGGTCAACAAATGAGGTCCAATAGGGTCCATTTCACTTCCAATTTAATTCAATTTATTCAAGTTTTTTTATGAAGATTTATTTTTTTTCAAAATAAAATTGATCAGATTGAAACTTGTCTCAGCTTTTTCTTTTAGCAGGTGTCTCGATTTAGAAAACAACTTATATTATAGATTTAATTCAATGCCTGACATCTCACACACGGTGAACTTCAACAGGACAGTGTGTGTGTTTTTATCTGCCGTTTTATCAGCCTGTGTCTGTTGTTTTAAAACCGATTTGAATCAAATCGAGTTCAAAATAATTTGAGTTCACAGTGACAAAGTTTAATTTATTTCAGCTTAATTTAAAACTAATAGTTGACTAATAGATCTTAATACTTTCAGAAAAAATGCTACATATACATATATTTAACACACACACTCTCTCAGTCACACAACGCTGCACAAATAACAGACATTAATATGCATCCTCCTACATCGTCTTAGCAGAAATGTTGCAGCATCCTAAAATAATTAAATTCTCTTTCTGTACGTCTTAGCTAAGTATGAATATGCAGATTATAGAGACATCCTATATGTCATTTCAAATTTAACTAGACAAGTTTTGCTGCTAAAAGTTGACATCTTATCAAATTAGGATGTTGCACACACATTCCCCTAAGAACAATTAATATCATAAATGTGCGCAGCCTTACAGTCAACAATTAACTACAAAATGTTCCGTCTACCTCAGTAAACACCTGTACGTCCTACACACACAACAGAGCCTCTGTAGGCTCTCAGTCATCCCAAACAGGGGACCCCAGCCCTCCTGGATCCTGACTACCTGCAGCCTGACTCCTCACAGCACATGATTATCAAAGGAAATCAACTGTATCTTACAGTTGCGCCGCTGATCCCGGCGCTCCCGTCTCCCCATGCTGCACTCCGGCTCTCCGCTTCCACGGGAGCCTCGACTCGCACCTCTCCCCAACAAAGAGAGTAGTGTTTGCGGAGACTTCCCCGCAGCCAATCGCCGCGCCGTCGCCCCTGGTTACCACGTCCATCACCCCCGCGACGCCCAATGAGCGGCTAGGGGGCGGGGCCGGGTCCAGGTGCGCCTCGGCGTCCACTTGGCAGAGCGCCTGAGAGCCGCCTGTGGGCAGGAGAGGATCTGTCAAATGCGAGGTTCCTTTAATAAGAGCGACCAGTCCGGCTCCGAGAGTCATGGCGACCGCAGCGTCTAACCACTACAACATCCTCACCTCCAGCGCATCCATCGTGCACTCGGAGCCCGGCAGCATGCAGCAAGCCACGGCGTACCGGGACGCGCAGAGCCTGTTGCAGAGCGACTACCCGCTGCAGAGCAACAGCCACACGCTCAGCCACGCACACCAGTGGATCACGGCGCTGTCCCACGGAGAGGGAGCCCCGTGGTCCACCAGCCCGCTCGGCGCGGAGCAGGACATCAAGCCCGCGGTGCAGGTGCAGGTGCAAGGCGGGGGCGCCCGGGACGAGATGCACAACTCCAGCAGCAACCTGCAGCACCAGTCGCGGCCGCCGCCCCCCCACCTGGTGCACCAGACGCACGGGAACCACCACGACGGCCGGGCGTGGAGAACCACCACCGCGGCGCACATACCGAGCATGGCGGCGACGACGAACGGCCAGAGCCTTATCTACTCCCAGCCGGGCTTCAGCGTCAACGGGCTGATCCCGGGCGGCGCGCAGGGGATGCACCACCACAACCTAAGAGACAGTCATGACGAGCACCACAGCCCGCACCTCAGCGACCACGGCCACCCCGCGTCCCAGCATCAGCACCAGCACCGGCCGCAGAGCCACCACGACCACTCGGACGAGGATACGCCGACCTCGGACGACCTGGAGCAGTTCGCCAAGCAGTTCAAGCAGCGGAGGATCAAGCTGGGCTTCACGCAGGCGGACGTGGGACTCGCCCTGGGGACCCTGTACGGAAATGTGTTTTCCCAGACCACCATATGCAGGTTTGAGGCCCTGCAGCTCAGCTTCAAAAACATGTGCAAGCTGAAGCCTCTGTTGAACAAGTGGTTGGAGGAGGCGGACTCCACCTCGGGCAGCCCGACCAGCCTGGACAAAATCGCGGCGCAGGGGAGGAAAAGGAAAAAACGGACTTCAATCGAGGTAAGCGTAAAGGGAGCTTTGGAGAGCCATTTTTTGAAGTGCCCTAAGCCGGCAGCGTCGGAAATAATCAGCCTGGCGGACAGTCTGCACCTGGAGAAAGAAGTGGTGAGGGTTTGGTTTTGTAACAGGAGACAGAAGGAGAAACGCATGACCCCTCCCGGAGCTCTGCCGGGGAGCGAGGATGTGTACGGGGACACGCCGCCGCACCACGGGGTCCAGACCCCGGTCCAATGAACTCTGCCGGGACCGCGCTCCTCCAGGACACGTCTATCCTTTTTATTTATCCCCAAGGTTATATATAAATCACTGGACTATGACACGCTATAGTGGGTGTTTTATGTATAATAGATCGCAGTGAGTGCTCACACAATATCTGCAGTGAATATGTGAGAGATGGAACATGAGTGAGGGGAGGACAGGACATTTTTTTTTTGTTGTTTGCCTCTCCCAGAGCTAAAGGAACATAAGCCTGTGTTGTGCTCTCCGAGGATACATGCCCAGCACTGTGACTCCAGTCGACGCAGTTTCAAGGTGTAGCCCCCCTATTGTGTATTGAAATTATACTTGACGAAGACAAAAAAAAGGAGAGGAGGGAGGGGAGGACGGATACCTGGTTTTTAGACGAAAAGCATAGCTGAATGGTCTCCATTCGCCACTTTTTATATCAGATCACGAAACACTTTTCTTTCTCTCTTTCCCTGTGCGTAAAAAGGAAAAAAAAAGACAGATGCAAAAAAGGCGTTTTAGTTTTTGTAGCTCCAAAATTTGCGCGTCCTGGCAGTGACGGGTGCATGGGCGGGTGGTGCAAGGAGGAGGTGAGGGGAGGGGGGGGGGGGTCAAAGGAGCTGCGTTAATGTAGACTGGAGGCCAGTAAAGGCTGCCCCCCTCCTCCTCCTCCCAGTCCAGAGGAGTCCAGCTGAGAGTGAGCATCGCCTGAGTCCCATCTGTCAGCCAGGCAACACAGAGCCCAAAACACTGCAGCAGGCCATTCAGCTCTTATTTATTCTGTGGGCACCGAGGTCATTACTCACTTATCAACATTTATTAAGATATTATTATTACTGTTATTATTATTATTATTATTACTTCTACATTTGTGCAGCTCACTGGCTAAATTCTTTAGTAACTGGCCTGAGTGCAGTGAAGTGCTAAATAAAAAGTGTATGACCTCTATCATTAGTCAAGCCGCGGTACAAACTGGAACTCCATTAATATTTCCCCCAAAACAAAGCGTTAAATAATATTTCTCCCCCTCACCCCACCCCACCCACCCCCCCTCACACAGTCTCCCGGCTCCAGCAAGGGCTCCGTGGCGATTGATTGGATTATCTGGCACTTTTCCACCACAGGATGGGCTTATAGATATATAGATATCTACACAAATATTATGTCACCAACTCTCACAGAACGTTTTTGTAAATATTGTATAACTTTAAAAAGTCATGGCTTCATCCCTTTTGGTTTCTTTCTTCACTGGGGCACTTTTTTGGATTGTTGTTTTCAGAAACAAACAGGTTGAGTTATTATTTTTTTTATATATTTTTTTTAAAATCCAGTCTGATCCATAGCCTACCTACTGCCTTGTATTTGTGTGCTATTTAACGTTCATTCTGTTGCCGAAATGATGCTCGTTTACGGTTTAATAATTTTCTTTTTAAAATTTTTTTTTGTGGCGCATTTTATTTTCTGCCTAAAGATTATTTCTAATGAATGTCAAATCAATTGAATTTGTTTAAATTGTCTACGGAGTTCTGTCTCTGCCATTTGATGTCCGCTCTGAAATTACATTAGTGTTGCCAATCAGAAATATAGTGCTTTAAGGACTGAACTGAGATGAATCGATAACACTATTGAAAGAATATAGTTGACAATGAATCAGACCCAGAGAGGATCAAACGGAGATATCATCATGATTAGTGTGTTTGTAAAGAAAAATCATAATCAGGCCTCTCTATTTCTTCCTAAAACACATTTTAGTGACATTCCAAAAACTGCAGCTTATGATCAAAATTATTATTATTATTATTATTATTATTATTATTATTATTATTCACAAGGTGTTATTTTAATTTGTTTGTGAGGTCGTTGCCATGCATTTCATTTCAGCCATTTTGTTCATCTTCGTCTATGTTGCTTTATTACACTGGGGGAAATTTGCTCGTAGACATTTGATTATTTTATTTTTTAGTATTGTTGATGAGATTGTAATTTATTATACAATGGCTTTTATAGATGACACAAAGTGCGAGATATATATGAGATGACACCGAGGAGGAGGAGGCTTTTGTTTTGTAGGGGAGAAGAGAGAGAGAGACATCCTATTTTTCATTTGTTCAGCGGGATTGCCACAGCCTGGACCGTCACAGCTAAATGTATATACATCTTTTCTCCGTACAGTAGCTTGCTTTTCGTTTTATGCAAAAAAACAGATATCCAGGGACTTGGTTTTGATTTTTCTTTTTAACCCCCCCTCTCATGTTTTTCTCCCCCTCCCCAGCCCCCATCCCCCCTGATTTGGGTTTCTCCTGCAGAAAACAATAAGCAGAAACTGATCTTGACATTGAAATCTTTCCTCAGTAGCTTTAATGAATCGATACAAAACTCATAATTCACTGCAAATCCAAGTTGTGGGACCGTAGACCTGTAGCAATCCGACGCTGTTCTCTTGTTGTTTTTCTTTCATTGCTTGTTAAACCAGTGGTTTGGGGTTTATTTGGGGGGGTGGGGGGTATAGGCTATGTCATATTCACTGGATGAACTTGGGGTAGATGCAGCAGAGGTGATAAACGCCTGTAGGTGTTCCATCACTTTGACACATGAACAACGGACTTGCACATTTTTAAATAATGGGGTTGATATTAAACAGCTTTTTTCCAACGTGGAGGCTAAATGTATTTTGTTTGAGTGGAGCAGACCTGAGAGCTGCTGCTGCTGACATCTGTGCTGTTAGAAACACGCTTCATGCTTTGAGTCCATTCGTTTGGGCGGAATTAATGTCTGAGAGAAAATCAGGGGTGATGAATGGAAGATTGTGAGCCGATGATGTGTTGTCTCTGCCCTCCAGGCTGCTTTTCAATGGACTTGGGTTTTGGCCGGGGGTGGGTGGGCAGGGGGGGTGGGGGGGTGAGGGGCACCACAGCTTCCATCCATGGTTAAATTAGGGGGTGCCCCAAAGTGGGGTCCGAGGACCAGGAGTGGTCCTTGGGAGCGTTGAAACGGGTCCAACGTGGTGATATTTTTATTTCATTTTCAAGCTGGAGGTTCACTGTCGAACTGTTGAGCCCTCACAGTGTTGTGATCTAAAGCAGAACCATTACAATAAAATATCACAAAGATTATTAGAATTTTAAAATCTATTAGACGATAACTCCTAAAATCCACAGTTGTTTTATTTACCGTAATTTCTCTGCTCTTGTTTTATGAATATATTTCTGTAGCGTTGTCCAAGGAAAAGAAAACGCAAATTTTTTCATATTTTCTTACCTCAGGACACAATAAACTGCATTGTTTGGATCATTATTTTGCTATAAATCTGACGTCAGTTGGGCTGATGACAGTGAACCCTTTAAAGTGAAGGCTGACAAAACAACCCTGACCGTAAACACATCACAGGTTTTGAGATTTAAATAAGAGTTTCGTATTCTGAACAAAACTCAAATTTTGTTCCCAGAACGTCATCAATGGATAAAAATCACCATCATAATAATAACAATAATAAAACTTAGGAGAAAAATCCACTGTAATATTTCTGTAGGGACTTGACAGTGATATTGACAGCGGTGACCCTGATGGTATTTCCCTCTTCCCTATGGTATGTCATTCCTCTGTAATATTCCCATAGGAAGCCTCGGTGTGATATTTGTATGAGGATCTCTCTAAAAATCTGCTTATTTTGGCGCTGACTGACAAAATGCAAAGCTGCTATTTCCCTGCCACTTCCTGCTTAAACGAAGAGGAAGACGGGAAAAAAAGAAGCCGAAAACGTGTTGCCCTCTGTGGTTGTCATTATAATATTAATTACAATCGGATTCTTCCCCATTTCACCCGACAAGCTGCCAGTGTGTGTCCTGATGTCTGCAGCAGAGCTCGGTGTGAAGGGCTTTACACCCCTCAGCTTTATGAGGCGAAACGAACTGGGAATCAATACATTATCGGTTATTGATGACGTCGACGAATTAACTTGATCGTAAACAATATAAAAGAAGGGAGATATTTTATGTCATTTATGAGCCAAATCAAGAGGTATTTCAATGTATTTGTTGTGGTCACTTTAAGTGTGATTATCCAAACGTGTCTGCA
>JBCAUF010000343.1:6981592-6994196 GCA_038406115.1 Haemulon aurolineatum
CACTTTTTATTATTAGAAAAAACATTAAATCCCAAAATCATTACCTGGAAACCACACTTTAAGCACACCACAATGTCATGTGATGCTGCTGGCTCTCCGTCAATCATGGTCCTCTCCTTTAGGCATTCAGAGCACATCAACCACACGCTGGAGAGCACTGATTTCTTCACTGAGTTCAGGTCAACTGCCTTGTTCACATGCTGGCAAGTCAATCCTGGTTAAAAAAACAGAATATTTTGTAATGATCAATCTACCCTCCAATTAGTTTTAGGGACCAGTTTGAAATTCTGAGTGTTTTTGAGTAACTCTGAGATGAGTACACTTGCTGTAAATCAAACAAGGTGGGACATTCTCACAAAAAAGACAGATGATAAAGCATATTAATTATTATTTGCAGTCTAATTTCCCCATAATGGATATTCTGCTGGTGTCATGGGACTTTAGCATCTGACTCATTGGCCTTGTCCAGAAGGACAAATCTATACTTTATAATTATGCTTTTTGGTTAAAATTAATGTTGTGTCTCAATGCTGTAAAGTGCAGTGGACGAATAAACTCTAGATGAATGCAAATTTATGATGAAACTGGTGAGAATTTACACAAAAAGCACAACTATATGTTTTAAAAATGTGTACCTCGCCTTTTGAGTATAATTTTAGAGTTACTCACTTTCATAGGACTCCAACTTAAACATCACAGCACTAAGTTAAGGCTGTCAGGTGCCCTGCACTGCTTCGGTGACTTACCGCTGACTTCATCTGATGACTCCTCATCTCGAGGTTTCCTCGGTTTATTAGTCCGCTTAGTCATATCGGCGGCTTTCAAAGAGAAGGGGTCTTTTAGCCGCATCTGGAGCTCTGAACAGGAAGATTAAAGACCACCAAAGATGTTAATGCACAAACTTTAAGTACCTCAACATAACTGTGTTTTAATATAGATACTTGAACATAGCAAAGCTTACACTCATCTATAACTGCTACGACCATTTTACTCTACTCCTTTCATACACTGTTCGCACTTTTAAGAAGCCAAATATTAATCTACATTTAAATCAAGTAAATGCAACCACTGACTGAGGTCTGCATCCTGCAGACATCAGCAGATACATGACATCTTCTCTAGTGATCTCAGGCCTGTAATGTTACTGCTGCAACGTCCGCATCTTGCTTGTTTGTAGGGGCGCTTTAAAGCCTTTAACAGGTGAAACACCTGCTCAGGTGAATGACTAGTCCTATTCGGCCCTAATAATTCAACAGTAGCCAGTACGTTTAAAATCATCACCCTGTGGTTATGTTCACTCAATGCACATGGGACCATCTTCAGAGCTCAGAGTCACTTTATTTACATTTCTAATCACTGTACAGAAATGCTGAACCAAATTAACAGGAGACGTCTAACTGTCAGATTACTTACTGACTGCACAGCACGTCACTATGAATAACGTTAACTTTAAGCTGTCAGATAGAAATATGTCATTATATTAGGAACAAACTACCTAGTAATGAGTAATGACACAGTTAAGAAGCCTTACACAGCCCCGTCCCCCTTAGCTGAGCGTGAGCGACCCTTGTGTCATTTATCAAAGAAAAATAAACAGTGGATAAAGAACTTTTCCATACTTAGATTCGGCGGAATAAGCGGTGTGAACTTACCTCTTTATCTTAGCTCCTATGTTGACAATGTTAGCTAACCTGAAGCCAACGCTGAGATGTCAACTCTTCCTGGCTAGCAAACAGGCTAGCAGCTTTAGCTCGTTAGAATAAATAAAACATGAACAGGTGTGTTTTTATACAACAATACGCGGAGTTACTACGGCATTTTAAAGCAACGTACAGAGTGTCGACAACAACAGAACAGCTATCTCAATAATTCTTCGTTTTAGCCTTTGACTTCCTAAATTTGATCAAGATTTCGGTAGCATCAACTAGCAAACCCCAGTCAACATGTGACGCACTACGGCAGCTCAGTTTGGCCCAATGCTGCGTTCAGGTACAATAGAGAATGTCATGTAAAATGCCAAAGCGTCACCGGCTCTGAGGCATTCAAGAGCCTTTTTAAAGTTTACAATTAACGTTTTATTATGATAAGCTTGTTACTATATTTTATTTACATAGACCATCTTTAATGTTTATGACGTTGCATCTTATGGCGGCACGGTGGGTGTTAGGAGAACTTTTATTAGGTCAATGGTCAGATGTGGACAGACGTATTGTATATGTTTTCTGACTTTCCCATGACCGCGAATGCATCATACTTATGTGTTTGATAACTCCTAAATGCACTCGTTTGAGCTTCTTAGGGCACATCTCTCTTACTTTTGTTCACAATGGATTAAACATTGAAATATTGGATGAGCATTGACCTCCGCTTGAGTTTGACAAGAAATAAGGACAGAGCACTTTTGTCCTTTGGGTGATCCGTACTTCTGCGCATGCGCATGTCATTGTTGGTAGGTTGAATGTTGGTAGTGTGAATTTAATGGTCGTCTCACGGTGTATTACTGCGTAACTACGGGTTTATGTTGACGGAGTAGCAACACAGGGTGTAAGTAATCACCACGCATGGCTCTGAGAAAGTGTTGGAGGCTTTCAGGGCTCGTCCCGCGGCTGTTGTGGAACAGCACCGTCCTGCCCGGGGCTTCCTTCCCCGGAGGACGAAGCTTCGTGTCCAGCCTTCACAACACTCACCCCGGCTGCAAAAGTGAGTTTACATTCACATTGTATTGATTTGCCAGTGTGAGTTCCAACTCGTTGACTCCTGACTGACTCACTACCATGTTTTGTAACTGTGCATACGTTACCTTACTGCACGTCACGTGTTGTTGGTTTTGTTTTCAGCTGCTGAGTCGCTGCCCCGAAGGTTCAGTTCAGGACCATCGAGCACAGACGTGACTTACGACCAGCTGAAGCAGCTCCTGGCTGGCCGGACATCTGTAGTCATTGATGTCAGGGAGCCATGGGAGCTCAGGGAGTACGGCTTCATACCCGGGTCAATTAACGTTCCTCGTGAGTGGCTCTCTACCTGAAATACTCAGAAAATGACAGACAGATTGGCACAGTTTTAACGTCAGATCACCTTGTTAGACAAATAGACCAATGTGGTAGCTTTTATTTTTCTTGCTGCCACAGCTTATTAAAGAACCCCTTCATTGTTGCAAGCTGAGTGAATTGCCACGCTCAGTAAAATTATAAAGATCTTGAATTTAACATTTATGAGGGAGTACATGCATCCTAACTTTCTACATGGTTAATATTCCTTAGATAATCCTGGTAAGTAATACATTACAAACATTAGATGCAAATGCACGCACATCCCAAAATCTGATGATCAAATGATGATGATAATAATAGTGATAATAAATGATTGCCTTGGAGCTGCTGCTGGTGTCTTTACTTTTTCTTCTACTAAGTGTATACATAACGACACCATGACACTACATACAGTAGTTCCCAGAAACACCAGACCAACCAAATTTTGTTTTAACCAAAAGCACACGTGCTAGTGCTACTGGTGAAATTTGACCTGTCTGTGCTTCTCTGACTTTGCAGTGGGACAGGTGAACACAGCCCTGCAGCTGGGACCGGAAGAGTTCAAAGAAAAGTATGGTGGTGAAATGCCCCAGCAGACAGATAAAATTGTGTTCAGCTGCCTGGCGGGGATCAGGAGCAAGACCGCACTCGGCACTGCCACCTCACTGGGATACAAAGAGTGAGACATGTTTCCGTGGCTTATATTTGTCAAAAAATGCTTCTCACCTCATTATTAAAATTATACAAATTATTGAACTGTTGTAGTCACGTCTAGTAAATGTTGTTATTTATTGATAAAGCATGCACTTTTTATAGTCTGGACAAAGTCTACAGCATGAATGCACTTTATGGCTGAATTAGTTTTTCTGAATTTTATATCTTACAGTTTATTTCACCACAAGACAGTTTCTCCAACTTGAGGTTATTGACCTCTTGTTGCATAATGCCAACCTATCAGGCAGTGCTCTTTTGAGAGCTGCCACATTCCACATCTACAGTATCTGAATGAAAAGTAGAGAAAAAGCTTCTCAGTTTAAGAGGCCATCAATGAAATGATTAAATGAGGCGTATTAGCATGTGTCAATACCAGGAAGGTCATAGGCAAATGCTGTTTAATTTTTGACACACCTCTGTTGATGCAACAGTTCCCTAATTTTCTTACTCTTTCTCTCTATTTCAGTGTTCAGCATTACGCGGGTGGATGGCAAGACTGGGTGAAAAATGAACAACAAAATTGACAGAGGGATTAACAGAAAAAATATACATACTTTAAAGGTCTTTTTAAAGAATGAAATCCAACTGGAAAGTCAGAATGTGTGACAGAGAGTCTTGTGAAGGGTTTTGAAAAGTTCACTCTCTTTTCTGTTGTTTGTAGAGCCGGTGATATAAGTTGTTTTCCTTATCTGTGAATCCCAAAGACTGAAACCAGAGGGCTCAGCGCACATCAGCAGTCACATCAATCATGTACCTGCTGCTAAAAACTTTTTTTAAGTACATAAATATTACTTGAAGTTCTTTGTAAATTTGTTTCAGCATAGGACTATTTATAAACCCTTTACAAGATCTCAACATATAGAACATATAACCAGTGACTATTCTGAACCTTATCATTACTAGACAATGAAGTGCTAAAGGTTTTGTTCCCAGACTATCTATGCAAATGACTATTTTACTGTGTATGATTGCAAGCTCAAATTAAGTCTTCCATTGCGCAATACATTGCATACAACAGTTTAACATTTCATGATTTATTGTAAATATTTATTAGCTTGTTGCTCATAGATTGAACTGTCAGTGCAGTTGTTGCCAACATCGTTCAGTAAATAAATTAACACTTTTGATTAACATAAATATTTAGTTTGTGTTTTGTTTATCGACATCATCCAGCTGGTCTATTTAAAAAGGACGTGAGAAGACATTTATTTGGATAATTTGTCAAATGAAGAGGCACCGAGTGACTTACTGGGGTGTCAGCCACTGGGACTAAAATGATCTACGGTATTGAAGGGCCTTGTCTAATATCCACTGTGTCTCGGTATGAATTTGCCACCCACCCTCCAGGGAACATTAACAGGTCTCTTCATCATCCACGGTAATGAATGCGCTTGTTTTCAACTGAGATAATGCCACTACTACAGCATAGTATGTCGACCACGGCCATGGACCTTGTCCCCTATTATCCTCCCCGTTTACAGCTGAAGCTGAAAGTCCAAACAGACCACACAAATTATATTCTTGTGACCACTTTAGTCAAGATTTATAAATAATCCATGTGCCTCACAAAACATCGAAGCAGCCTGTTGATAGTGACTGTATCTGAATGGGAAACTGACCTCTGATTAACTTTCCAGTTGCACGATGATAAATAATCTTGCTCAGAAGTGTTAGTACTATTTCTACTTGCATGAAACAATATTTTCCAAGTGGGCAAGAGAAACCACAAATGATTATTCATATTCATATTTAAGTGTTAAAGCATGTCAGTGAGTCTAACACAGCAAACTACATCCAATCATTGTGGCCTGATAAATTAGAAAGAAATTCTAAATTAAATTTGAAAAACACAAAATGCAATGAATGACTCCGAAACAAGTCCATGCCTCCTGTCTCAGTTAAATGTGAAAAGTTGGGTTATGTTGAAGTGAGGACTCATAGACATTGTAATAGACTAAACCACAATGATGAGCTATTTGAACGCGACATGAAAAGAGCTGGATGGTGGAGATAGATTGTTCACGTAACTCATTTCACCTCTTCCCAAAAGTCCCACGCTGCTGCAAGATCTGAGGTCAACAGGAAAGAATAGGCACTTGCTCAATCCATCAAGACAGGGTTTCACGGGAACAATAAATCAAAAAGCTACTTCTACAAGTTGGATTTTTAGGTTGTAATTTGCGTAAAGAATGAAAAAGAAAAGAAAATCTGTCTGGTTCTAAGTGGTTTTCTTTCTTCGGATTTCTGTGCGTGTGTGTGGGTTTTCTATGAGGTTTTTGTTGCTGGGAGTTAATTTTTTTTCTTTTTTTTGTTACAGTAAATCTTAAACATTCACTGACCCCTGATCAAGTGACCCTGTAGGTGTCAATGGAGAATGGCTCTGAAAAGACCTGACCACTGTTTTCTCCCCTCATATCACTATGCCATGTCAACCGTAAACTCCAGACTGGAAGCCCTCCCCACCCCACCCCACCCCCTTCCTTTTCTTTTGCCTCCTTATTTTCCCTCAGAAGCGGTTAATTCCATTTGCTTTTTTCTGCACACTCTGGTTATAATATGTTGAAAACAGACCAGACTAATAAGTACTAATTTATGTCAAATCTTGCCAGGCTTCTTTGTTCCTCTGCAGCCTCATCAGCTCAGCCTCCAGCTTCTGCTCGGCATTCAATTAAACTCCCTCGTCCCATCAGAGCAGATCACATCACTGCTGCACCTACTGGCTGCTCTGACTGACCGGACCCTGCCTGCTTGCCTGCTGTTTGTCTGCTTCCCAGTGCTGTAGTGGACACTGAGGTGGTGGATGTACCATAAACCTGGCAAAACCCATTATGGTTTTGTTAAAAAAAAAAAAAAAAAAGAAGACCGATACATGATCACGCTCTGTATTTTACAGAGAGACTAATGAACCCTTCACTAATGCTGTCAGCCGCTGTCCCAGTTCAGCTCTGCTCCTCACAAGCTGCTGATAGATACCTGAGCAGCAGGTCAGGCTTGACTTGGTGCAGAGGTTCAAGATTCCACAAGTGTTGGTTCATGAACTGGGCTGTCTTTGACAGCGCTGGGCCATGGGTGGCAAAGGGAAGTATAAAGCCTGAGACTGGTCTGACAGTCGGGGAGTGCAAGCAAGGTGGAACAGCCGTGAAGAGCAGTAGACCGCAGACAGACCCCACTTGACTGTTTCTTTCATCCCTTCAGAGAACCAGAGGCAACACAGTCGCTGCCGCCACCATGAGTCGCAGCCCGGAGAGGATCTCGTCTTACCGCCGTCACTTTGAGGACAGCAGCAGCTCATCCTACCAGGTCAGGGTGTCAAGCCCATCCCCCACCAGGAGAGATGCTCGTACTGTCTCCGCCAGCTACCCGTGCAGGGCCGGGGCTGGCGGCATGCGTGTGGAGTCAGTGGGACGGAGGACCACCTCAGCTGCACGCAGGACTCGCATGGTTGGAGCAGGGTAAGCTCTGTCAGCTACAGTGCCTGCATGTGGACAGATGCAGCGCTGCTTACGATAGATTAGTAATGTTGATGAGGTAGGTGATGTTGTGACATTTTTCACCTTATGTGAATGTAAGTACCTCTTCTTCAAACTCTCTTTCAAACAAAAAAGTACTTTTTGTCTATATGTATGCATTTTCACATCTGCCCCTCCTTCAAATTTGATGTCTGTGGCTCTCGGGTGAATTTTCAGTGTGAGTGCAGGAGCCATGGTATGTGTTGGGCCGACTGGTGAACCTGCTATTGATCTGGATGTGGCTGCAGCTGAGAACCAAGAATTTATCAGCACCCGCACAAGTGAAAGGCAGGAGATGATTGTCCTCAACGACAGGCTGGCTGTGTACATTGACAAGGTAAAACATCCCTCCAAACTCAGTTAATTTTGCTTCGTCCATGAGTGCTAATAAATAGATTTGTTAGATCTGGCTAAAAATGCCTTGCGTTGAAAAATGGGAGCATATTAATCTCACTTCTGTGAACACATGGATGGGACAAATATTGTGATTCAGGCGCAGTTGAAATAACAGAGGAGGTTTTCTTGTGTTTACAGGTTCGATCACTTGAGCAGCAGAACAAGCTACTGGAAACAGAGATCGAGGCCTACCAGAACCGCTTTGAGAAGCCAACAGGTCTGCGCCTCCTTTATGAGGAACAGCTGAGGGAGCTGAGAAAGATTGCTGACCAGATGAGAGTTCAGCGGGTGAGACAGAATCCTCCAAGCTACACATTGCCTGTTTCTTTTTTTATATCTCAGGTGCTCAATAAAGCGTAAAGACTGAATTCTTTGTTTCGGGCGAGGTTTACACCTCACTGAGCTGTAGAGGATCCATCCAAGCAATGATACAAGACGTCAACTTGGTGTTTTCAAGGTTCCTTACCTGGTAACAGGCTTATTTCTGGCAGGCAAATGGAGAGGTGCCTGAGAGTGTTACGGTGTCATGGAGTACAGCTGTCTCCTTGTGTCGTTTATGCACACATGAGATGGCTTGATTATGCATTTGCAGACACATGCATGCGCACACACGCACACACACATACACATGCACAGAAATGAAGTTAAAATATAAAACGCCAAAAGAGGCTGATTTTGCACATACCCTCGCACACACCTTCAAATCTAATAGACAACCATATTACTTCTGGTCTCTTGGTTTTCAGGACATCTCCTTGGCGGCTAAGGAGTCCACAGCTGCTCAACTAGAGGCAATCAAAATCAAATATGAGGAAGCAGTGGAGCTGAGGAGGAAAGCTGAACTAGACATTGAAACCTTCCGTCCAGTAGGTTACATTTAATTAGCCCATCTCTCCCTCGTCATCCAATTAATTTCAAGTCACAAACCGACATCATAGTAATGGTGTGTGGTCCTCAGGATGTTGACAAAGCCACCTCGGAGCGCCTTGTCTTGGAGAAGAAGCTGGAGCAGCTGGAAGTTGAAATTGAATTCCTAAAACGGGTCCATCAACAGGTGGATAACATCTTCATGTAAAAATTATATTTTTAGGTTGCCTTTTATTTTCATGATTACCAAAGATTTCTTTTTTTCAAGGAAATTGAAGAGCTGATGAAACAGATCTACGCAGCTCATGCCTCAGCTCAGAGTGCATTCAGCCTGCCTGACCTGGCAGCTGCTTTGAAACAAATCCAAGCCCAGTATGACGACATTGCAGCCAAAAATCTCCAGGTAAAATTATCACACATCAGCCCTGTCTGAAGTTCTCTGTGTTTCAAAATAAATGTATGTAAACTTTATTATTATTATTTATAGGAGATGGATTCATGGTATAAAAACAAGTTTGAAGATATAACCAGTAAGACGTCAAGGCACGTGGACAGGGTTCGGGGCATTAGAGAAGAAATAGCAGGCGCCAAAAAGGATGTGAGTAAATCAAAAATTCAAATGAATTTCCAAATTATTGAATGACAGTTGATACTGAATTACAATAATGATGATAATCATATGAAAATATCCACAGATCCAAAACAAAGAACGTGATCTGGATAACCTGAGGACCAAGAATGAAGCTCTTGAGGCCCAGATCCGAGAGATGCAAGAAAAGTACAAGAAGGAACTGGAAGACCTGCAGGTAGAAATAAGCTCATGTAGTCCCAGGGTGCACACCTGATCACACCAGATTCAATTATGAACACATACACTTCCATGCATGCAGACACAAAACCACCACAATAATTCCTTCATACAACAGGCTCGGATTGAGGCCCTGCAGCTTGAGCTGAAATCCACCAAGGAGAAAATTGCGCTGCACCTGCGCGAGTACCAGGACCTCCTGAATATCAAAATGTCTCTGGAGATTGAGATTACAACATACAGGTGAAGAAAAAAATCTAAATATACATCTTTAGGAAAAATAACTTTTAAATTGATTTTATGCCATAAAATATATTTAATTTGATGAAAAGTTCAGTCCCTTTTTATCCATATTTTTTACAGAAAACTTATTGAAGGGGAGGACCTGCGGCTCTCTGGCATGATGCAAACCCTGTCTTTGGCCAGCTGTAGCATGAGTGCAATTGGTGGTGGGATGAGTTTCAGTGGAGGAGGTATGGGTGGTGCTGGTGGAGTGGGTGGTGGGATGAGTGGAGGTAGTGGTGGCATGGGGAGTGGAATGGGAATGGGTGGAGGCATGGGCGCAGGGGGCATAGGCACTGGTCCAGGCAGTGGTGTTGGAGGCATCGGAGGAAGAATGGGTGCTGGAGGTCTGGACGAGAAGGGTCAATTTGGTAGGACAGGTGGGGCAGACATGAGTGGTGGTCATGGATTAGGAGCTGGGGGTGTAGGAGCTGGAGTAGGGGGTGTGGGCACTGGTGGAGGCACTGGGGGAGTGGGCACTGGGGGGATGAGTGGTGTAGGCTCTGGTGCTGGAGGACTGGGTGCTGGTACAGGTGTCGGGGGAGTGGGTGCTGGTGCTGGAGGCCTGGGTGGAAATGTGGGATTTGGCGCTGGAGGTAAGGGCGATAGCAGTGTGGGTGGTGTCGGAATGGGTGCAGGTAGTGGCGCTGCAGGTCCAGGTGGCATGGGAGGCACTGGCACAGGATTCAGTGGAGGAAATGGTGTTGGTGGGGGGACCAGTAATGGAATAGGTGGTGGTTTTGATAGGGATGGAGGTAAAGATCGTGGAATGGGAGGCGGAATCAGTGGCAGTGGAGGAACTGAGGGAATGGGTGGAGGGGATGTAAGCGCACTGTCAGGTGTTGGTGGAATGGGGAAGACTGGTGGAGGAATTGGCGGCACCGGTGGTGCCGGGATGGGATACGGATCTGACGGATATGACCCCAACACCGACGCCTACGCAGAGCAGGCTGTGGAGTTGACGGAGAGAAGGACGGTGCTCATTAGGTAAAGGTACCATCAGGTATCTTTTTTCATTTCCTCATGATAGTTTTTATTAATAAAATTGACTTAAAGTGTTTTAACCTTTATAATATGCTATATGATACGCATAGATATAAGGCCAGCAACAGCTTAGAGGTCCTTCCTATTGTTACGAGCTTCCTTTGGTTCATCTCCTTTTTTTTCCTCTCTCCTACAGAACCGTCAAAAATGAGGATGATGTGCTGGAGATGGACCACCAGGAACAAACCTACACCATCACCGGAGCAGCCGATGACTCTGATGAGGAGTGACCAGCACGAACTCCCAAGTGACCTCCCCTCGCCCTTAAACCTCTACGCCCCTCTGAGCTTTGCACTGACCAAACCCCATGTCTGGGCACTGACCTTTGCCCTTTGCCCTGGACAAGAAGACCATGACTGACCCATTGCTACAGAGTGAAACCATCGCTTCATAGGGTTTAAACATGCCTCACGCTCAACATGGTTGCTCAACTTTTGTGTGCCTCCCGCCCTCCCTTTTTCTACTTGCCTCAAATAAAGCTATCAGCATTCAATTACCTTGTCTTATCATTATTTGATGTCTTTTTCAGTGTTTGTGTTTGAGGTGTAGTACAAGAACACAGAATGCTATCAAATACGATTTTCATGAGATGCTGGTGAAAGAAGATTTTAACTCAGCTGAGAGAGATTTTGCTTATTTTCAAAGGTTTGGCTTGAAGGATGAAGAGCGAAAAGGGGGAGAGGATGTGGTGGGGGAACAGCAAAACAGAAAGAAAGACAGAGTCACCTGAGGGTCGAGGCGGCCGTCCTGACACTATCTGGGAAGCTGAGGAATCCGTCAGTCAGATCTTGTCCTGCAGCAGAGTGACAGCACACAGCCGTTTCCTGTCCTCATTCCATCCACATCCACACCTTTTCCTCCTGCTGCTGATTGGGAGCGATTGGATCTGGCCAGCAGATGCCAAACACACTCAGTGTCCTGCTCAGGGGCTGCGAGCAGAGACATGCAACACACCAATCCTGTGACAGAGACTGCACCAGATGATAGGAACAGCAGCACTGACATTACTGTGCCATTATTATTATAATGGGACACAAATCACACATGTTAACTAAAGATGGGATACAAATATATATTTTACAGTGGAATGCATTTACATTACATATACCCTGAAATGTTTTACTTTTATTGAAGACAGGAATTATTATGGAAAAATGCACAAATTGAAATGTTTCTCACTTCAAATGTGATTTAACAACATTTTTGGGATATGCAGATAAACCCTCTAATTTTGAGCTGGAATACAAGATATGCACAAGACAATAGCATTTACCCCAAAAGACAAGTGCAAAATATCTGAATAACTGAAATATATATAATATAGATGTAAAGTAATAGAATTTAATTACAGTCACTTACATAATTAAAGCTCTATCATTGCTTTCTTTATATTATAATTCTTATAATTCTTTATAACTTGCTTGATTATGCACGTAGCCTACCTCATGTTGAAATAATCAATATTTCTCTTGAACATCATTATCACAAGCTCATCCCACCCGAACATGCAGGAGACAATTAGTTTGAACCAAGAACTGTCAATCGGAGATATAATGAGGAGCCGCGAGACGGTCATATCATTAGATTAGGCTACATTTTGCTCCTGCGAATTATTAATGTGCATCCAAGCCGAAAGATGTATATCACACCGCCTATATAAAAACCGCCTATAGCCCATATTTAGGCTTAAGTTCAGGAAGATACGTGCACTTCTCATCAATATGATGGGATGGAATTTATTATCAATATAATTAACAGACGAGAGAGACCCCGTGTGGGGCGTTCCACACACACACACACACACACACACACACACACGCACACACACACACACACACATACAATGTGGAGCTCTCCATGGTGCTCCGTCTTCCAAGAGGAAAAACTAACGCATTGGAAGAGACGAGCATGCTCTTGTTATTCAAATGAATGAATAAATAACACACATTACAAAT